>MNCI01037731.1:0-14781 GCA_015680685.1 Gnetum montanum
GGTTCAAGGAGCTAGAGTTAAATAGGTATGAAGAACATGTCTTTTTTCATCATTTGCTATAATTTTTAGAATTGTTAATCTTGGGGATTTTTATTAGGTTTTGAAGACTTATGAAGACCATATCAAAACTTTGTAATAATTTTGTTGGTCATTTTTTTACCATTTGCTACAATTTTCTTAAGGCAGAATTATGAACCTTGGGTCACTTCCTTAATGAGGTTTGCAAGACTCATAGAGAACATATCAGACCTTTGTAAAAATTTTATTGTTTATTGAATAGATTCTCTGAGGTCTCAAGGACATAATAAAGCATTTTGATTTACATTAATGGACTAGCTGCTGATACCATCCTTTATGTTGCTAATGCTTTGTTGTTCTGAGGACGATAAAAGAACTAAAAAATTTGGAAATAAATAGATATTGAAAAGAATTGCTATTGCTTCAAGACATTATTTACAGAAAAGATAAGTGATCGTACATTTACCTTCTTTGGTTTTACTGTAACTGTTTGTGTAAATGCACATTCCTGTGGAATGGACAGTTCTTATGCTACCTAAAGATTCAGATTGATGGAAATTACTTTAGGTAGTTTCCATGGATCTGAATCTTTATAACCACCAGCATGCCTTTTACCCTTTGCATCCTGTACACGTTCCTGTGTAAATGCATGTTCTTATGGACACTTTTTTGCTTCTCAATCTGAACTTTTAGCTTCCGGGAAATTACTGTAACTGGTTCTAGCTACCATTCATATGATACGTTTGCCGGAATTATGGCAAGCACCTTAGGGCTAATATAGTCACTGTAGACTGGTGTTGGTAAATGAAAGCCATATAAAAAAGGCATTGCGCAATGAACTTACTGATTGCAGAATGAAAAAGTATGTCTTCTTGTTCTTTGTCACTATTCTATCACATCACATTCCTAAGCCTTGAAATAGTTGCATGTTCATTTGTCCACAGATTGGTATTTGGCATATTCTTTTTGTTACAACTTGAATCTGATCACACAGTGCATCAGTGAACAGTTTTCCCTTGTAATGCAGCACAAAGTAAACAGCTCTTCGCTTTAATCAACAGCCCATAAGTGAACAATGCTTTTCAGCTGTTCCTTTCCGTTATCATTGCAAGTTCACCTTCGCATTTTACTTTTAGGTTAGACTGTTGCCGAGGGGAAATGAAACAGCTTCTTTTTTAGGAACATTCATTGCAGAGAGGGAAGAAAAAAGGAATTTTTATTCTTGTTGATTTAGAAGTACAATATCCATCATTATTTTTGCAGCAAACAAATGAAAAAATGCTTACTAACACTTATTACTGGAGAATGCCTCTTTTAAGAGGTAGAAATTGTGGAATAATTTTAGTTCCTAGATAGCTTTTTTCAAAGCATGTTGGTTATTGTAAGACTAAAATGGGAGACAAAACAGATCAAAATAGAGCTGTCAAACAGGTACTATGTAAAGCTTTTTTTAGGATGAATTATGTTGTTAACATATAGGTGGTTTTTAAAAACACATCTTTAATGGGAAAATGGTCTATCTAAAGAAATTTTGGAAATTTTGGTGTGTAGGAAATTATGTTCCATGTCAAATTATCTAAATTGAAATGGATGAGTTCAAGTTTAATAGAGAAGGTAGAAAAGATAGGGTGAAATTTAGATCTAGGGAGATCCTTTAGATTAGAATTTTTTTTAAAAAAAATTATAATTCAGTTTTGCTTGGTAGAATCAAACCTAGCACAATCTATTATTTCGTTCGATAAACTACATGGTTTTAATACCAATAATTTTGCCATCACCATATTTCTTTGTTTAATAAAAAATCTCTACTTTTACATAATTTTTAATTATCATAAGTTGTATGCAAGCAATTGAGTTTTGAAAAATGGTGCAGCAATAGAGGTCTTTGTTTTTGTTGTGACAAATGAGAAAAGCCTATATTGTAGAGAGTGAATGGTAAACACCAAAGTGAAACTAACCAAATGCAATACAAAGTTTTGTGAGAAAAATTACATGAAAAATAAATCCATCCAATGAGCTTGTTAACCTTGTCATAGTGTGTTGTTGAATATGATCTATAATTGCTTATTGGTGAGTTTGGAATTTGCATAAATTTTTAAATTGGATTTATAGCTATTTTAACATGTTTTCTTAAATTTTCCTTTCCTTTTCCTTTTGAGTTCGGTGTGAAATTTTGATGCTTCCATCTCTTTGGTAGGAATTTCGGCCTCTACCTCTTCATCTTCTAATTACTAGTACTACGATTTTATGACAATTAATTAGATAAGTGCAAACACAACTTGGCCCATTACTCTTTTATAGTTTATTATTTTGTCTATCCATGATTTTCTATGTTGTTTTATTTGCATGATAACTAGTTTAATTTAGCAAAAAGAATCTTTTTCCATGGATTCTAAAACATTCTTAAAAAAAAAAAATTTGTGGATAACATTACACAATCACCTCTCAGCCAAAATGAGAAAGGTGGTTAACATAATATTTTCTGTTGGGTTATGGGATGAAAACTTCAAAATTATTTTGTAACATGAAAAAGTAGTTTTGCAAATGCGGTCTGGATCTTGTAGTGCAATAATAAAGAGGGAATATATCTTTAAATTTCTAAATTTCAGTAGTTTATAAAATCGATGTTCAACTACATAAAGGGGTTTATCAATTTCCATTTGAGATCATCAACTGCAGAAACGGAATATAAATGATTTGCCCCGATGACACAATATATATGCTTAAAATATTTGATCATATTTTGATCATGGACTCGTGTTGAATGCATCACACCTAATAAGTTGTTTTGAAACTTTAATTTAGTAGTTTGGTTAATTTCTTGTCAAGTATATATGTTATTATGTTAAAATCTTCATACATAGCAATGAGTAGCAGAGATTGCCAAAGCTGACGTTGACTATGGGGACTGCATTCAGATAGAACTTGAGCCTGCATATGTAGAAGCACAGACATTCACATAGCCTTATGAGGTAAAAGTTGAAATAGACATCAGTAAAATCTGTAAGATTCTTCTATTTTTTTGTAATCTTAATCTGAAATTTCAGTATTTAGAATGGAAGTTCCATGATGACTCTGCTGATGAGACGAAAATCAAGAAATTCAGTGATATAAAGAGGTTACAAAGGATGCAAGTGGTAGAAGAAGCAGGACAGCAAGAGAAGGAGAATATGACAATTCCTACAGCAGAAGAGGAACCAGACCGAGAACCATATCCTCCTCCAGAACCTGCACTTGTGCTTGGTGCAGGAGTCTGTGCCACAGTGGACATTGATATAAATCCTGTCACCAGAATAACAGCAGCAACCATAGCCAAGAACAATAATATACTCTTCCCAGGCATTTAGTTGACAACCAACAAAATATAAATACAAATTAACCCAAGGAACAAAAGTAAAATATAAAGCAAAGTATAAACAAACAAGTGCAACTTTTGGGTTTGCTTGCTAGATGGATGTTGGACGTTGGGTATTTATAGAGAGATCCAGGGATTTGTCACCTGTCCGATGATAGATTTGACACTGAAACACTTGAGATTTGCGGATGTTCTTCTGATCGCCTTGTGACACACCTCAATCATCTCAGTTAATTTTAAAGTTGCAACACATGCCAAAAAACTGACCTTGAGAATTTAGTTTTCCTGGACTGTTGCACTAGCAATATGGCGACAATATCTTCACTTGACTTGATGTAGCCCGTGATTTATCCAGGCTTCGCTGCCTTCGGATGTCTTAATTCACGTAACTGCAACTTAGGGGAAATGAGAATAATTTCACATTTTCAGGAGAAAATAGACTGCTTTCTTCACTTGGACAATCAATTTTTTTCATAGACGGATCCGGAGGGTCTCCATGGATGTAATTATATAATTCAGTTTGAGTTGCAGAATCTAAGGCATACCCATGATAGCATAGTCACCGGCTACAGTTACAACCGTAAAAAAGAAGGTATCTAATGAAGCTTCAATGGAAATTTACAGGTGGTCTGTTTTTCCCAGGCTAAAAATCCTGAATCAGATATTGCTGATTCATCGATCTGCTTTGCATAGATTGTTGGGTCATTTGATCTCTTGTGGATTATTATAAGAATATGGCGATGGTGAAGAAGCCAGTAGCATTCGTTGTGCTTTTGTTGCAGTCACAATGATGACTGTTGCTATTCTCTCAATTGCAATTGAAATGGAGAAGTTGGCAATTTAAGTCCTGTAACGGAGATGCAGACAGGAAGAGGATCTGCATTATCTGCCTGGGTAAGTTTTAGTTTCTGAGGTTCTGCTTCTTACAATCTGAAACTCCAATCCTCTTTGCATTCATCATCAGTGATACTGGATTCATCTTCTTGGTTTTAGTTTTCTTTCTCTTGGAGCGCTGGTTCCGGTTCTTCCTCTGCTCTCTTTCATGGCATCTCTGCGTCATAGAAATTTATCGTATCTCATTATAACATAACTGTCTTCTTGTATCTCTTGGTAAGTTATGTGCTCCAGATTCACAAAATTTCATTTTCAGAAACAATTCAATTCACATCAAGAACCAGTTCAGATGGATGAAATACGGGTAATTTGTACAGAGCCATTGAACCGGTTCACGAAAAGAAGATCCGCCTTGGGTAGGAACTCAAATTTAGAATAAACTTAATTGCAATAGATAATAAAATTTAAGTTTGCTTTCTCTTTAATTTACCGATGGGCACTTGGCATGGGCTGGCTAATTGGTTAGTTTCACACGTAGAATTTTGATGGTTTAAACCTCAATCTTGATGATTTGAGGTTGCGCAAATCAATGCAGATTACTATTGATTCTTTAAACTTCGATCTTGATGAATTTGAATCAGTTGCCCAAATTGGTGCCGAGTCTTTATCGATTGAAGTCACAATTGAATAATGTGAATCCATTTTAAAATTCGATCTTGATAAATTTGAATCCATTTTACTTGATGGAAATCTTTACCAGAACCAGAAACTAGAAGAGTTCTAAAAAAAAATGTATACTTTAGAGTTGAACTAATGAATTATGATGTTATGAACTTGGAATCTTCCAAGTATGCTTGAAATTGATGTTTTAAACTCCCATGAAATGAAATTTGATACTTTTGTTGGTGATAGACATTAGAACTTAACAGAAAAATATTCAAACCTTAACATCTATGATATGAAATATGTAATATCTAGTGAAAATTTAAATTATTAGTATAAGATCAATGTGAAATGAGATTAAAATGTAAGAGATGTGAAAAAAAATGAGATCGACATTATGTGAAATTAGAATGTGAGAGAATTGTGAAAGATTTAAAGAAATGAGAAAAGAACTTCAAATCTTCTTCACTTTTATTAAGGATTTTGCGAAGAGCTTGATGATTCAAACCTTGCAATGGTAAGAGAGACATTTTATACCAATTTAAGTATTTTACGTGACCATTACATATATGAGGTACATTTTTTATTACATGGTACATAACTATTAACCCAACCCTTAGTTTAGCTTGAAAATTGAAATGACTAAGAGTAAGAGTATTGAATTGAAAATTAATTAAGTATTTCATTGAAAATTCTGTAGATGGCACTAGTGTGGTATTTAGATTGTTAAACATTGATCATAGGTCATTGTCTTCCCACTTGGACTAGTGGTAGCTTTGTCACATATGATTATTGACATTATGTGGCTAAGGCTAAATTATCTAAGATAATGAACATTAATTATTTGATCTAATTAATAACAAGAAGATTAATCCTAAACTATCCTAAGGACAATGAGTGTTTGTTCCTAGCTTATCATACATGTCCTTAACTCACATACCCACTATTGAGATTGTTAAGTGTTATGCTATTAGGTGAACCAAGCAATAACACTACTGAGATTATAAAGCAAATACATGTTTATGCTTGATATTGGTCATACTCATTTTGTCGATTAATTAGCATGCATGGAAATGTAAATGTTAACTAACTACATAGAAAATAAATTGCATTAAAAGTAAATCTATTCTAAGTTAAAGTGTTGCAATGAATAGGAATCAATCTCGATTTTCTTACTATTCATGGAATGTGTTCAAGAACAATGCTACTTGAATAAGACGTCATACACTATTGACCAAATGGTCCCAAATATGTTGTGGGTATTCGCATATTTATAGGCAAATGCATACATTACATTCATGGGGATGTGTTAAGGCATTTAGTTACGTCGACAGGGATGCATTGACGAGGGTGGGTCAACACATCTACGATGCATTGCTGGTTAATGCATCAATGCATCTTCATTGACATATATGCATTGATGCATCTAAAATGCATCAATGGGGATGTGTCAACGAGGCTTCATCGATGTGGATGCATCAACAAAGCTCCCTAACATATCAGGTCTCATCATACCCTCACAACTGACTAAAAACTCGTCCTCAAGTTATAAATAAACGGACAAAGTTTCATTACAAAAATTATGGGGTGACCAAGTCTAGATTGGCTACCATTATAAAACTCGAGTGCAACATTACACAAGTTTATTTAAGTGGATGTATTACAAAATGACAAAGAGAAATCAGACAGATATCAAAGTTTGCCAAATGGTAGAAGTCTTCAAAGATTTGCTGATGATGAATCTTCTTGTTATTGCTAATGGTGGTAGACTTTCTAACCTTGATTATTATGTTGATGCTTCTCTTTTATGTAGAACATTTTTGAAGAATGGACTAAAATTTCTTCTCATCGTCCCATGGGTTCAGCAAACATGTGATGTTGGAGCTTTAATAATTGTATATGCTACTTATTTGTCCATTGGAATCTACTCATTTGTCCTTCTTTTAGCCTCTTTACCTTGCCTTTCCAAAGACCTTCAACCTTAGGCTTTCCTTTTAGCATCACCTACAATCACCAAAGGATCAACATTAGGTTTGGTAAATTTTCCTTAATAATTAACCCTTTTCGGATCCCTAGTTAGCTCAAAATTCAAAACAATGTTAGCATTTAGGCTCAAGGTGATTTCATAATAATGCTCTCCACAGCTCTAAGGTAGCTAAAATCATCAAGTTGTTTACGTTATTTTGATTATTTTTACTATTAGTTACCATAATGTTTGAAAATGGGGTGTTAGAAAAATTTCAAAAATTACATCCTTAACTCCTCCACAATAAATGAGCTTAACTTTGAAAGCTCACAAGTTTTTCAATAATTGAAACCAAAGGTCTGGTTCACAAGATGGACAAAAAATTTTGAATTTAGAGGAAATTTCAATATAAAAGCATTAAAGATAACTCGAAATTGATGAGAAGAAGTTGGTCGTAAAATCATGCATAAATTCAGAGAAGCTATCCATGATGTTCTTTCATATGTAAGGTTTGGTTCAAAGCCATGATTAACAAAAGTTATGCAAGTGGATCCTCTCTAAAGCAAACTCTTGCCATAATGCCCTTGCATAACCACTTCTATAGATGTCTGTGGATATCTTGAAAGTCAAATGTAGACCATGCCTTTATTCCAAAAAACACATGATTATCTTGGTTATGATCTTGCATGATACTATACAAAACCATTAGGCTCATAATTGCATGCACTAGTGAGGTAAATAATGAGATGAGTTGTAGAGATTAGGACGTGAGATACCTAACCATGTCTACAATAGGTTCTTGTGTTAATTGTGATTAAGATGACCATAGTACCTATCCATCTAAGTTTCAAACCAAGTCCATACCATTAACAGTGGCCTCACATTGATGTGCCCCTTCTTGCCTACCATCATAAATCCACAACAACCATAGAGATTAAACATCACTCCAAAAAGAAAAGAAAAGAGAAGAAGGAAGGAAGTAAGGGCCTTAGTTAGAGGGGTACCTTCAGGCATGGGTAACATGTCTTTCCAACTCTATAACTAGTTCTTGTAGCCCATTATTATGTCTAAGAGGTTAGTTTGAATTCCTTTTTTTTTTTTTGGGTTTTTTCTCTTTTTCCTTTTTTTTGCTATTTTTCTCTTTTTTTCTCTTTTCTCTTTTTCTTGGGAACTGCACCATGCAAAGACATGCTTGCTATTTGTTGAGTAATGATATGAGTGAAGATACTTTTTATGAGGAGACATAGGCCACAAGAAGGAATTCAAGAAGAGAATCCAACAGATCCCCTTGAGGTCACACCCTTTTTCATTCCCACTTGGTCTTTCCCCCTTTCTTTAAGGCATAATGATTGTTAGTTAATTTTTAATTTCATGTGAGAAGAACCATATTATTTTCATGATAAAGATCTCTTATTTAGAAAAACTGAAGGGATGGATGATGTGGTTTCATTGTATTATACAATTATTTACTTAATCATCTTGATAACATAGGACAAAGACTTAACACATAGCGTCAACGTTTGCATCATGATTGGTAATATTATTAATAAAAACATAGTAGACATTCATAAAACATAAAGAAAATGACTCAAGAAAAGAGAAAATTATATAAAAAAAAGAAAAATAACAAGAAATAGAAAACATATTAAGAATTTGAAATTTTTTGAAGAAATAGGAAAATGATAAAAAATTGTAAAACAAAAAAGTGATAATGCACTTATTAGTTCTTGATTCAAGATGTAGCATCTTCCTCATGACTAAACTCATGTGCGAGCATTTGGAAAATAGATTGTATATTCCCTTGTTTATACACCATAAGTTTTCCATTTATCATCTTTAATGATTTAATTTTTTTCTTGGTAGCACATTTAACATTGATGATGATCAAGTTTCTATCATTTGGAGACATATCTTTAGCTAGACTAAAACGTGTTTTCTTTTTAATGGTTCCATACATGTTTCCTTGTTTATTTTCTATTTTAGTTCATGTGTCTCCTTGTTTAACATCTTCTTTTGGTGTATTGTCAGAGTGTAAGATGTTCCTCTCTAAGTTCTCTGTTTAGTTCACTTTCTAAGGACTAGAACTAATAAGTGAATTGGTTGTTTCGAAGCTTCTTTTGAATAGTTTGGTATTTTGATTCTTAAGCCACTAGGTGTCTTTTTATTTAGTGGCTATTGTGCACACTTGGTTTTGTACACATACTTGATCCTTAAGTTTGTTGTGGGTTGGTATAGGTATCATGTTAATATTTTAAACTTTTAGCCCACAACTACATCCTTTATCATTATTAGTAATGGATGGATTTTTTTGTCTTTTTACTATGATAAGTTCATCTTTTATGTTTTGTGTCGGAGTGGTAATGGTTGTTGGCTTTTGCGTAGGATTAGAATATATTGTTTTTGTGAGGAAGGGAAGGGGGTTACACTAGACTGTCCTTGTGCTAGTTCTAATGAGCTAGCAGGTTGATGAGTGGTGAGGTACCCCTACATTCAACCATATGAATACGAGCGTGACACACGCGATCCAGTCGAACTCCGCAAACTAAGTGCCTACACGCCTTATGGAACACTTAAGGTTAATTATTCGTTGTCCTCCCAGACTTACTTGTATTTGTCACGGTGTATGGTTAAGTAAGTCTGAGGTATATGATTTTTATAGTCTTTTATGTTTTATCTCCTATGCCGAGAGGTGAACGGTTGAATAAACTAATTACTAGCTTTAACTAACTAACTAAATCTGAATTAACCTAGCATCAACATCCGTTCCCACTTATCGTTTACACCCTGAACCAATGCAACCGTGGTTACCAAATGCTAGTCGTTGTTGGGATCACCACACATAACGCACGTGCTCGAAGCGGTCGTATTGAGGCACTTAACTAGGAGAGAAGGGTTGAGAGAGATTTAATTACTAATAAAGCATTAAAGGATAAATAGTAAATAACAATAAATAAAAGTCCTAATTAGCCTATTCCATGCACTGCAAGGTTTATCCAAGAAGCTCGTCTCTATTTTCGTACACAAACATTTGTTCAGGTACAATATTTGCTCGAATAAAGATCCATTCACTTAAGGACTCCTACTGCAGGCACATGGAAAATATTCTGTCTCTGGAGTGATCAATCTGCCAGAGTTTCGCTACGGTCTAAGCCTAGGATGAGAAACAAGGGAGAGTCACCTCTTATTTATAGATATGATGGCGCACCGCGATATCGCGTACGCGATATCGCGGGGGACAACGCGATATTGTGTACCATGCGATATCGCGTCCCATCATACCCCCATGACTAAATCAAAACTCATCCTCGAGTTCCTTACAATAATATCAGGAAGGTATGGGATTATTGACTCAAATGAAACTAATGGGATGACATGTGAACGTATCATCATTACAAGACACAACAAAATTGGTGTTCATGACAACAAGAGTGAACATCTTATTACATTAACATCAGGCCTCATGTGGTAGCTGAGAAAGGGAGAGAGAGAAAGAAGTGTTGCTGCTGCCAATGCCAAGATTACGCCTTTTGTTGTCCATCCGTAAGCGCATCGTTGATCTTGCTCCTTGCAAGCTACTTCAACACCGATCCATTCCAAGTGTTCCCTCCAGATCCAATCCATTGTTGCATGATTACCATCTACACACACAACACAGTTTTATATTAGCAAGGGTAAATGAATCATCATGTAATTGATACCTTGCTTCGGTGTAAGTCCATTGGCTGAGTTGTGGTATGGCTGACATGGATCTGGAGATGTATTAATGGTGACTACCGAAGGTGTAGGGACTAGGAGAAAATCGAAAAAATTGGGCCCCGTACCCGTGTGACTAATCGCGAACCTCCGGTAGTGAAAGAATGGAAAAAGAAAAGGAGTAAGAAAGAGGAAGAAAAAGAGACAACTAGGACATCGATGAGATGGATGTCAAGATGGAAATGAACAAATAAAATTAATTGCAAAATGTTAGGGAAAATAGATTAATTGGTGCACCAAATAGGAATGTCAGTGGATCCTGCCCAAAGCAGGCTCATGCCCTTAATGCCCTGACAATCCCACATTTAAAGAGTCAGTAGGCTCTGGGAATGTCATTTGAAACAAGAGGTAAAGTCTTAACCACAAGAATTTACCTAAAAGAAAACAATGCATTAACCAAAATATATACTAATGATACCACCAGCAATGAGGTGAACAATGGAGAGAAGGGTGGAGAGAAGAGAATGGAATGGAATCCCAAGAACAAGGTGGTGTACAGCCCCTTGTGTGTTTCATGATTACTGTGACTTGGCAAATCTCATTCCAACTTCGGCCTCAAACCAACCACATCCAGTGACTTTGCATCATTGCATTCGGCTAATCCATCCCCTTGAATAACGAGAATGCCTCCCCCAAGAGCCACCACCATTTCGACAAAAAAATGAGGAGAGAATGGGAAGCGAGGAGGGCCTTAGTTAGAGGGAACATTTTTATTTTGAGTTTCATAACCAGTGCTTGTAGCCCAAGGGATTATTTTGTCTAAAGGGTGTGCTTTGAATTCTCACTTTTTCTTTTTTCTCTATTTTTTTTGTTTTTATGTGTTTATGCGTGAGAACCACACCATGCAAAGACTTGTTATTTTTATTGACTCAGCTTCCGATAATCGGGTAACATCGGAATGATAAGAAAACTCAAGAAGAAAACATCCAAGCACCCAAGAGAATGGCCAACAAAAATGCATCAAGTTCCCTTGAAGTCACACCCTTTTCAATCCTTGAGTCCTTCCTCAGTTTGAGAAGTACCCAGTCATCGATTCGTTAGAGTTCTTATTTAGAAAGGGACTGTACATTTCCAAGCTTTCCAAGCTAAGAGAGACCATAGAACTTGTGGATGAATGGATGAATTGGACTCATTGCTTGCCATATCAAAAGAAACATACCTTAGTATCAACATCATAACTTAAAGGTAAAAACCAAACATTAGCAACCAATAGGAGAATAGTTCATACCATCATGAAGAACACTTATGGGGTGAAAAACTTACAAGGTGGATAACACACACACAAACACACAAAAAAAAAGTATAACGATGTTGTAAAACAAAAACTTGTAAAACAACAACGTGTAAAACAAAAACTTGTAAAACAACAACGTGTAAAACAAAAATGTGTAAAACAAAAACGTGTAAAACAAAAACTTAAAAGAACTGAGGGCCTCCAATGATCAGCATAGGTGAGCATCTCCTCCATGACTGAATTGCAAGGGAGAGATCCGAAATAATGAACATCTATTTGAATTTTGTAAAAGTGTCCAACTTCTCCCGACTGATGTTCTTAGATTAAGGGATGGAAGTTGGCGACGCTCATACTCCAATGTATCTATGCCTTCGTTGTGGGCATGATTTGTTTCCCCAATTCGTTCCATGCATAGTGGGTTGCTCTTTCGACTAGCTGTCAATCACAGGGTGTCTACTACTTATGTGGTTGCTACATACAGGCACCTTTGGATTTTTGTTTCTAGGGCACACCGGTTACATGGAAGAGATGCTGAGCATTCTTCCATGTCATCACCCTCTGAGTCACTGTATGTGATGCACAGAACTTTCTTCTTCTCGATCTTTCCATAAATGTTTACCTTAGATATCTCCAAGGAAAGATTGCAGATCCCTAGGTATGCATCTATTGTACTGAGCCATAGCCTTCCCATTATGACTGGGAAGTCCCCTTCGTTGTTGTTAACTTCGATCACCAGGAAATCAGCTGGGTATGACCAACCACACATAATGGTAACTATGTCCTCCACCAATCTCAAGGGAATGGTGATGGACTGGTTAGCCAGCTCAAGTTGAATGTTGGTCTTCTTGAGTTGGGGTAGGTTCTAAGCTTGATACATTCCTTGTGAGATTAAGTTGACTCCAGAACCTGAGTCAAGAAGAGCCTTATGTGGTTTGTTCCCGATGATTTGTAAATAGATTAAGGGGCTTCCAGGGTCAGATAGTTTCCTGGGAAGGTAGCTTTATACATCTCTTGTAATATCAAGTTGACTCTCGAACCTGAGTCCAGAAGAGCTTTACAAGGTTCATTCTCAGCGACTTGGAGATAGATTAAAGAGTTTCCAAGGTCAAAGAATTTCCTTGGAAGGTGGCCCTCCTTAATCCAGTTAGTGAAGACATGTGTTAACATAACTATGTATGTTGAGCTCTGTTTTTGGTTTGAAGGGAGCTCTGAAGCCTTATTTGATGGAGAAGCATTTAGAGGTTCACCTGCTTGTGGTTGTGAGAGCTTGGTTGGACTGTTGGTTCTGAAGAAAGGTCTTCTCTTTATATGGTTGTCAGAACTAGTAGCGGGTTGGCGGTTCACAGCTCTCATAGCATTGCGTTGCTACGGTTGAGTGGGAAGTTCCCCTTGCATTGCTGGAGCGAGTGGTAATGGAGCTATTGGCGTGAGAGTTGCGGATGGGTTCGGAGGATGGCATATCTGTGGGTTGTCTCTCCCAGAAGAAGGAGTCCTATAATACTCCTGAGCTTGGTAGTGACATTGTGGGGTCACGTGGAGAGATTGGCTGTTGCACGTAATAGCCATATGGATCTGATGGCCGGTAAGGGTATTGTTGCCTTGGTGGTGGCATCCCCAATGACTGTGGGTATTGCCACTGCTGGTGTTGCTCAATAGGTTGTGATGGAGTTCCACTTGGATAATACGTTAAAGGTTGGTGGAACTACCTTGGGTTACCTTGGGGATAAGGTAACCGTCAGGGTGCTTGTCGTTTGTTAAGTCTTGGGTTGAGTGCATACACCGCAGACTCTTGTAGATGTGAGATTACTAGGTAACATCCCTTAAGATGGTCGTATTGGCATATCTTACATCCACTGTCATTGTCCATATCAGAATCCATAACCTCTTCGATGATGGCCATTTTACCCTTACCTTTGTTACATGCATTGTCCATGTCCCTCTTTTTTTTTTATCATAGTCACTACTTCGCTCCTTAGACTCCTCTACGATTTTAAGAACAGTTTTAAATCTATTATCCAAGGAGTCCCACATTTGATCTACATTTGCCGACACTTCTGTTAATTTTTGAAGCGGCAAGGTTTTCCTATTCACCATCTCTTGAGTGGTGACTCTTTCTCCTCCTCACAGAATCTCACTTCCCTTTTTTGGAGGGAAGGATCACGGTTGTACTCTTATGCACTTTCTCTCTTACATAGCTCCTCTTCTACCTTAGCTACTTGCTCCAACAATCTATGAACCTGATGGAACCTAAGCTTTGATAATCTTCCTTGGGCATACGTTCCAAGGGTTCTCTTGGTTTCATGCCTAAGTCCATCTATGAGATGGCGTAGTTGATCCTGTTGTGCATAACCATGGCCCCGACAATGATGTAATAGTGCATAATAACAACCCATGGCAGCATCCATGAGTTCGTGATTTCCCTGCTTCCATCCTTGGATTTTCTTTCGTAGGTTGGACACCCAGGAGTACATTTGATACTTGTCATTAAATAGTTCTAGCATCGTACTCCACCTTCGAATGGATTCCAGTTTTAAGGACTGGTACTAGCTTTCTGCTTCTTTCATCAGTGTCCTTGGGAAAAACTTTAATTTTTTCCATTCATTCTCAATGTTCTACAAGGCACATGCATCGTGAAATGCTTGTAAATGGTTTTGAGGATCAGTGTTGTATCCCCCCTCAAATCGTGGAATGTTATTCATGTCTAGTTTCTTGATCCTGCTATCTTTTTGGTGCCTTGTGGGTATTCTTACGGCCTTTGTGATGTCTAACATGCTTTGGGTTGCGAGTAAGGGTTCTTCATGGTCATTTCATTCGTAGCGCCTGTGATGTCTATGCGGTTCCCTACTCTCCCTTCTTCTATGCCGTGATTCTCTAGAATGCCTTCGTCCTCGTTCTCAACTCTCTCGTCGAGGTTTCTCACTTTGTTTACCCTTATCCTCATGGTTAGGTTCCTTATGA
>MNCI01037731.1:15746-34720 GCA_015680685.1 Gnetum montanum
CACTTAACTAGGAGAGTCAAGGGTTGAGAGAGATTAATTATCTAAGAAAGCATTTAAACATTTAACAATAATTAATTCCTATTTAT
Source organism: Gnetum montanum (assembly GCA_015680685.1). Classification (NCBI taxonomy): domain Eukaryota; kingdom Viridiplantae; phylum Streptophyta; class Gnetopsida; order Gnetales; family Gnetaceae; genus Gnetum; species Gnetum montanum. The sequence goes on from MNCI01037731.1 coordinate 15,833, forward strand.
CTTACTCCACATGCTGCAAGGTTTATCAGAAAGTTTGTCTTTATTGCCATACACAAATGTGTGCTCAGGTATAATTTGCTCGAATAAAGATCCGTTCACTTTAAGACTCCTACTGCGGGCATATGGAAATTATTCTAACTTTGGAATGGTAAAACTACTATAGTTTGGCTAAGAGTCTAAATCTAAGTGGCTAAAATAGGGAAGGCTGCCTCTTATTTATAGACATTGTGGCGGGCTGCGATATCGCATATGCGATATCGCATCTCATCACTAGTGAAAACAACCTATCACCAAACCAACAATTAAGCCCATTGAAGATAGCCAACAATAAAAGGCTTAAAAGCAAGTTGATCCATAGAATCCTACATTAAGACTAGCTCCACCCATGAACTTCATTGTCCAAACTATGTCAACTAGTCAACCGAGAGTACCACAAACTAGGTATGAATAAGAGGCCCAAGCAACACATTAAAATAGGAACCAAAAATTCTCGAAGGAATGGAAGAAATTAAGACTACCAAAGTTAAAAAATCACATGCTAATCAAAGGATTTTTCTCATGATAATGTAACAAGTCAAATGGTCCTTGAAGTAAAAGAACATATCTTTGAACCTATACAATCTAGTCATGACTTCCCTTGCTCATAGGGACACACTAGTTCAAATGTTGATCTCTATTTCCATATATACCTACTAAAAATAATCCGTTCTCTTTATTATTGAGTAAATGTTGCTTAGGAAAAATAAGCATCAAACCACGCTTACCTTTCATGATAGTGAAGTGAAGATTGAATCACAAAATTGAGAAGTTCTATTTGCTCCTTTCCTCATTACTATACATGTTGGCAAGTATAACATTCATAGTGTTCATGTGGATGATGGGGTGGCAACCAATGTAATACCATTTACCATTGTTGAGTGACTAGGCCTAACTGAAAATATCCAGAAGACCTTTACCTTTGTGCTCAAGTTACTCAATGGGTTGTGAGTAGCAGTATGAGGTTCTATCTCCATAGACTTTGTAGCTGGGAAACAATTTCTAACATTTACCAATTTCCTAGTGGTTGAAGAAACACCTAGCTTTAACTTGATCCTAGGAAGATTATGGTTAGCTAAGCTTCAAGTAGTCTTATCTCTTATACATCATGAGATTCACTTATCATATGAGGATGACAAAATTTTGATTCATGGAGATAACATGATTTTACCATCTATTAACAATGTCAACATTGAACAAGGATTAGAAGTGGAGTTTTAAGATGAAACTCTTGACACTCAAATTTGAGCCAACAACAACAACAATGTTAACATTACAACATTGGATGACCAATAAGAATACCTCTTGCTTGCTATATCAAACAAGAAGAACAATGAACATAAGATCATGCAAAAGGGGTTCCTTTATCTCTCAAAAATCAAATAAAAAATTCTAAATCAAAAACTCATTCCTTCTTTTATCGATGAATATTTGTTTTCTTTTGTAGCCTTATATAATGTTTCAACATTCCTGTTATTTTGGTATTTTCTTTTAAAATTTTTTTATGCTTGCTAGATGAGTGTAGCCATGGCCTACCAGGGCCTAAAATGGGTAAACCATGACTTGCCATGATCTAAAATTGGAGACACTATGGCTTGCTAGGGCCTAAAACTGGTGACACCACAACCTGCCAAGGCCTAAAACTAGTGACATCATAGGTTTCTAGGGCCAAAAACTTGTAAATCATGGTTTGCCAGTGCCTAAAACTAGTGATACTATGACCTATCATAGCCTAAAACTGGTGATACCATGGCATACTAGGGCCTAAAACTGGTGGCATCATGGCCTAAAATTGGTGAATGTGATAGCCTATTCTTTCTTTTTCTCATACATATGTTATAACCTCTTCACTTCATTGCATTGTTTACAATTTTTTACTTTAATAGGTATGCCTCATTTTACATTTTTAATTTTATTACATCACATTACTGAATTTTACTTTGTAGCCTCATTGATTAACCTTGTGGCCTAAATATATTGTTCAAATAAAATATAAAGTGCAAAAAAATATAAAACATAAAAACTAAAGATCTGTGTATAACATGAAAACAAAATGTTACATCATAAGGCCAAATGTGACTAAGTAGCCCACAACCATAGCCATAGTTGCACAATGTAACAAAAGTATATGATGTAGTCTTTAAAGTCATAAGTGTAGCAACAAGCCAATAATCATAACACCTAAGAATGATAGCATATCAACAACAACAACAACAACATCTTAGATCAAACTATGGGAGTGTTGGTGATCGTTTGGGACCATCAACATTTGGGGGCCTTTAATCTCATGATGGGGATAAGGGGAAATGAAGGTGTTCTTCAAACAGGGTTTAGGTGCTTGCTAGTCTTTGGCAACACCAAGGTCCATATACCTCCAAATAGACTCAGTAGTTATGAAACAAACTAAATGCAAGTATGTGTTTGCTATTGCGAATGTTGAAATGGTTGAGTTGTGTATGAAATTGTAATTGACTATCATAAAAGAAATTTAGCTAACTTTGTTGAATACTATGAGTTGTTAAAGATTCCTATTTTGTCTAATCACTTAGTCTATATAGTCTCTATAGTACATTATTTGTAACAAATAAAATTTCACAAAAATGTTTAAGTACAATTTTGCCAATCTACTCCTAATTTCCCTCAGAGAGAAAATTCCACAAGAAAACTAGAAATAAAGCAAGATTCAATGGGGTGTAAAAAGAGAAAAGAAAAGAAAGTAGATTTGTGTCGAATCTCAAACATTTAAGCAAAATAAATTAACATGAGAAAACATTTCGTAATAAAGCTATTCCAATTCAATCTATTACAAATTGCCCAAACCCTTTGACCTCAACAAACAATTTCGTAAAGACACTTTAATTTAAATACCAAAATGCTTTGTAAATGACAAAGTACAAGCTTCTATTTGGTTAATTAAATATTGATGAAGAATTGCAAACAATAGAACTTCTAGAAAAATTTGACAATTTCAAGATTGCAATATTAAGGCAATAAACTTTAAAAATAAAGAACCTATTTCAATCATCTTAAAATATCAAAGATTTTCTAGATTTCCAAAACTCAAATAGGCAAACCTTAATAGAAGTTTAATATTGTGCAAAAAACAAAACCATAAAGGCAATTTAGAAAAATCTCAAAATTAAATGCCAAACACAAGTATCTAAACCATTAGCTAAGTAACTAAAACAAAATAAGAAGAAATGAATTCACAAGATTAAAACAAAGTAGTTNTATGTTTGGTAGTTACAACCACCATGGGGATTAAGAAGCTGTAGTTGACAAGTGTCTTGTTTGGTGGTTACAACATCATGGATAATTAAAATTCGGTTGCAACCACTAAGGGAAGTTATAACTACCATGGTAATTGACATGCAGGATTAGGCTATGAAGATATTGGAACAATTCAACTTGCCTTTGAGGCTAAGTGAACCCTTTTGGTGATGTCAGTTGATCAATCAACTAGAATACTTAAGCCTTGAGCATAGAAGCCTTTTGATCATATAGTCTTAACACCCTGAAATGGTCTAATTGCACTTGATGTTGAGGCTAGAAACATCACAAAGGATTCCTTGGTCAAAATCTTCATTACAACCCATGACGGTGGAAAGAAAGCACTAAAAAATAATTTCCTCACTTAAACCTAATAATAAAATTTAATGAAAATAGAATGACGATCAAAATGCATAAAATCAATTCCAACTGAAACTTGAAGTTTATGCAAACCACAAATGCTGAATATGAAATGCATATATATAAAACACACGAAAATTTTGCGAGAAACAAGTAGCTTAAAAAGTGACATTAAAGATAGCTTGCTTGCTTACTTTACTGTGTCTCTGTATGCCGCCTTCCAACTCTTCCCGCAAATCATCCTTAATTTCCCTAATTTTACACCGACCCGTCTTTCGCAGCGTGCGCAGCTTCTCTTTCCAACCATCGACTTCCTCCAATTTCATGCACTTCCATAATTCGAAATCTGACAAACGTGGCATGGCTCCACTCTCCAACTTGGGCAGCGTCCGCAACTCGTGCAGGAATTTGATGTGAAGAGTGGTGAGACTGGGAAATGCCCCTCCTCTTCCGAACTCTGCAGGCAGATTCTTGCACCGAAAGTTGATTGCTATCCACAATTTCTTGAGGTGAGGAAGATGACTAATCGTGCCGCTGTATTCTTCACAGTGTACTCTGGTTAGGTCAAGAGAGCAAAGGGGGCTATGGCCCACATACTGAGGTGGTGGTGCACTGGGAAAGTTTATGTCCCCCAATAGCCGCAGGTGTTGGAGGTTATTAAGGTGCAGAAGCCATTCATCTGGCATACTCATTACCTCTCTCACTGTCATTGCTCCATTTAAAGTTAAATGTAAAACCCGGAGAGTGCACGGCGGGGTTTTACCGTCCTCAAATTCCTCAACGTCAAGGTTAACCTGCTCAAGGGTTGTCAATTGAGAAGAAAAAGAATCCCATGACCACAATTCCGGCTTATTATTATCATTATTATTATTATTATTGCCACGGCTACTGTTGCTGCTCTTCCCACAACCACTCTTAATTTGTATTTCAATGCCCTTCACCCTCCGTAGCCGCGGCATAGGCACCACCGTGGCATTATTCCAACGTGCATAACGACCAGTGAAAATATCAAGGCATTGCAACTCTCCTATCCACACCGGCACATCTACATCTCGCCCAAGGTCTATGCCGAGGAATTCCAAAGATGTTAAATGTCTCACACATTCTGGTGCCTCTCTGATCTTTATTCCCCTCATATCCAGGAACTTCAACAGCCTCATCTTCTTAAACAATTTATTGGTAATCTCTCAATACTAGTGTTCTCTGACAAGTCCAACACTCTTAAATTGCATGCATTTGCTAAAAATTGGGACGGAATCTCCGTCAGACTTTCATCCTGTCTCAAACGCAGAGTGCGAACAGAGCGCGGACAGGAGACACTTGTCACAGCAGGAGCGAGAGGCACCTTTGCCAATGATATTCTGCGAATGCTTTGCTTGTGCAGCGCTTCAATTTCAAACACTCCGCCGCTTTGTTGGGCTATGCCAACAGCCAGATCGTGTACAACATCATGCATCCTTACCTTTAAAACTTCTGGATCATCACTATAATGAGGATATTGAAGCTGCAACAGAGATCTCTGCCAAAGGTGCATCAGGATACTCATACCCTGCACTCTGTTTTCCACAAGTCCTTCACCTTTCCACATTGCAACTAATTCGTCTGCCCGGATTTCCTCGTCTTCAGCCAATACACCCAAAAATTCGAAACAGAGTTTAGCTCTGCAATTCAAAGCGTTGTAACTTAGTCTGAAAGCATCAATGGTCATACGCTGGGGATCAAGCCTGCGTGACGAAGATGTATCCATCTGCTCCAAAATGGAGCACCATTCATCCACATTCTTGAACTTCAAAGCACCTGCAACTGCAAGAATAGCCAGAGGTAACCCACCACATCGGCTCAAAACTGCATCAAACAATGCTGGCAGCTTTCTATCAGTCATCAGAGCCTGGGAATAAGGTAGATGCTTCAGCAGCAACTCTATGCTTTTCTCTGGAGACAGTAATGGCATAGGATAGATTTTAGCTCCTAACTGGAGAGCTACCTCAAGATCTCTAGTTGAAACTAGAGTTCTTGAGCCACTGTGCTCAGGCAATCCTATGCTTCTCCGTATCTCCAACACAGTTTGGCAGTAGCGTCTTTGTGTTTCAGATAAAGCCCACATATCATCAAACACGACCACATAATTCTCATTTTTTAGCTCGTCATGTACCTTCTCAGCAAGAATGGTTTGACTGCCCTCAGGATTTTGAATGCGGAGAGTCGCTAGCACATCTCTCTGCAATTTTTCTATGGTGAACTTTTGTGAAAGGCACAGCCAAATACACCTTGAACTTGATTCCAAAGATTTAACCACGTGTTTGAGCAGCCGTGTTTTACCACTGCCGCCCATTCCCACCACGGCCACTGCTTTATGCTTGTCAATTAAAGACAGAATTTTATTCGTCTTGGGCCCAATATCTACAGAAGTACTTTCATCATCGAAAAACTTTATCTGCAACCGCAACTCTGCACCCTCATCATCAGCCGATGAAGCATTTATACTTTGCTGAATACCATACTTCTTTGCTAGGTCTGTTAAATGATTCAATCTAGCATTGACCTCCTTGATCTGTTTTCCTATCTTACGATGGAATAGTAACTGCCTGACAGTTTTACTTAACCATGAAAAAGGAACACAGAAAATACAGGAAGAAATACCTTTCCTCTGGTTGTCATGATCGTCAAGGTCATCATTTTCTAACTGCAGTGAGCAGATTTCGACAAGATCCTCTGCACCCATTGCTGCATCGCGAAGGTCGGTTACCCATCTTGGAAAAAGCTTCGATTCGGGTGCATGAAGGACCTTGTTGGATGCATCTTCAAGGTACAACTGCAGGTACTCGACCCTCTGCTTCAGAAGACCAAAATCTGCAGAAAAATTAAATATAAGAGATGCTTCATCCTTGATCTTCTGGTCGATTATGTTAAGGATGCCTTCTATCGGAACTTGGATTCCAGCCACGGCTATTTCCATATTTTTGGAAAAGGCAATCCTTGTGCACTAGCAACCTAAGCACCAATAATCACTACAACCACAGAACACAGAGCCTCCTCCAGCATCAGATAAGCACACAGCAATAGAGGCAGGCATACAATTTGCAGGGTCCGCCTTTTTTTAATAAAAAAGGGTATGTTGAAAAGTACCTTGAATAGGAATGGTTCAACTCAAAAATTACCCTTCATCCCTCGGGTTAGAAGGGGCAAAACCTACAAGACGGTGATAATTAAAATAAATTTAAAGTATTAAAATTAATCCTTTATCTTGTTTAAGTCATAAATTTTACTAGTCTAAAGAGGAGAGACCACGTAAAGATGGTCCACTTAGTTTTTATTAAAGCTAAATTATGTATTCATTAAAATAAACACTTGCAAGGATCAAAAAGGTCTGTAAACAATCACCAATCACCTTTGAGATGAAAAATAATGTAACTTTGTTTTGTTTTCTGGTTTCTAGGGTATGGTTAACCATGGCTATTTGAACCATGATATTGAAAAGATAGCAAGTTACCATTAATGGCAAATTTGAAAAAGCAGCAGCAGCCGTCACGTCAATGAGTTGTAATGCAATGCAGGGAAAGTGGAATGGGTCTTCGCTAAATTGTGTGGACAGCAAAGCCCTGTATGAGTTGTTGCGGACTCTTAATGAAGGCATCTTCTTAACTTTAAGATTTGGAAATAAAAAATGTGGCTGTGCTCACACATGGGCGTAAGAATCTTGGAAACTTCGTGTAAAAACCCTCATGTGTGTCGGGTAGTGGGGCACATCAATTATTTAGTTGTGCGGTAAGTGGGGGCCATCAATTATTTAGTAGTTGCTGACTAAGCTTCCGAGCCATATAAATAATGCACATGTTGTTAGCCGATGGACATCATGGGATTTTGTCGTTCATTAATATTGAAAACTTTTAGCAATTAGAAATGCAAAGCGTGGCAAAAGAATACAAACAAAATAATGTAGTTTTCTTGGTCTTTATCTAGGTCCTTTAACCATGTTACATGAGTAGAATACGAAAAAAGAAGAACTTGTAAAAAATGTAGCATGTACGAAAAAAGAAGAACTTGTAAAAAATGTAGCATGTAGCCTTTATAGAAGGTTACTTGGGACATCTTTTTGTTCTAAGGTATGTGGGGTATAGATAATGCTTATGTTGATGAATTAGGGAATCTTGGAAATTTTGTGAAAAGTAGAATTAGAGAACTTCATAAGGAAGATATAAGGTATCTTGAATGTGGATTTTGAAAGACCATTTGAAAATTTGGCTATTTTGATTAGTAGTTTTCATCATCAACAATAACTTTAATATCTTTTTGTCAACATCTATAGGTCAATAGTAGATAAAGTGAAAGTGTTATATAATATATCTTTAATAATATATCAATAGTACATAAAGTGAAGATATTATATAATATATCTTTAATAAATTTGACCTTTTTAGTATTGTTGAGACATGGGAAACTAAAAACTTTACAAAATTTTTTATTTTTTATTTTTTTGTTTATCTTTTCCTTATAAAAGAAATACACATTTTTAAAGACCATTTGGAGGTTTGATCATTTTGATTCAAAACTCTCTTCATAAGAAAGTTCAAATAAAAATGATAGATCAATATAGTCAATATATTTGGCTAAAAATATTACAAAAAATTTATTTTTATTCTTTGCTTATTGCCACTCTGCACATATAGAAGCTACTCTCTATGAACAACAAGGTTTATGGCAACATTTTCCCTCCTAATCCATTAATGTAGATGCTACTAGTTTTACTTCTAGATAAAACATTTTTCTTTGGGGTGAATTTAATACTAGAATTAGTTTTGATCATATCCTTAATAGCTATTAGAATCCTTAAGGCTTTTAGAATATGAGAAAAGTGTAGAATGAAATTGATGCTCTAAAGATAAGCAAGTCAATCACACGAGAAATCATTTATTAGATTGTAGACAAAGACTAGATTTATTAGTTTTAAATAACATCAATACGTATCCAACATCAACATGCTTCACTTTTGTAGGACTGCAATATAGCTCACTATTGATTTTTTTCTTTCTAGCTTAGAGAATGTTAGTAGCATCAAATGTTTAAAGTAGGTGACGAAATAATTGAATATTATTATTGCTCTTTAAGGTAAAATTACTTCAGAATAATTGCTTAAAAGAATGATGATTTTCAAAATAAAATTCAAAAGATTCAAAATCCAAATATGAGTCTTACAAAAACTCTAAAATTATCCTTAATGTTTTCAAAATTTCGAACGCAACTAATCAATAATGGTTTGATGAAGAATGAAGAATAGCTAAAAGTTTATTCAAGACTTAAAAATCACCATAGACTCTCAAGTCATAAAAATTGGATTCAAGCTGATAAGAGAGATTTTGTCAAACAAAGACAAAGTGTGTCAAACCATAAAAATAATATTGATAATAAGTAAAAAATATCCAAAGTACATCATAGGCTTAACACTAAGTAGACAACAACAAAAAATAAGAAAAAAAATCTTTTTAATTATAGTAATGTCTCCTCAAGTATATAACATAATAATTAATATTTTTAATAAATTAAAAAGAGGAAAATTATTTGTTGGTTGGGAGGATAACCCCTATCCTAACAACATTTATGTCACTATTAACATATATGCTTTAACTTAAAATAGCAAATAGATTACAGAATAGAAAGTTATGGTGAAATACTAACATTTGGAAAAATACAAGAAAATGGTGGTACATATTTTGCATCACCATTACTTTGTCATTTAATATTAACTTTAGTCTGCATGTTAATATTAGTTTTGATCTTTGAGTTGACATGATTTTTCTTAAATAAGGACAAAATTGTCATATGGGCTGTTTGTCTTGAAGAATCAAGGCTTCCTATGGCACAAGTACAAATATTAATTATCATCATCCTCTGCATCCATTGCTGCATCGCGAAGGTCGGTTACCGATCTTTGAAAAAGCTTCGATTCGGGTGCATGAAGGACCTTGACCTTGTTGGATGCATCTTCAAGGTACCGCTGCAGGTACTCGAGCCTCTGCTTCAGATCACCAAAATCCGCAGAAAGATTAAATATAAGAAATGCTTCATCACCCATCTTCTCCCCGATTTTGTTAGGGATGCCTTTTATCGAAGCTTGGATTCCAGGCACGGCTATTTCCATATTTTTGTAAAAGGCAAACCTTGCGGACTAGCAACCTAAGCACCAATAATCACTACAACCATAGAACACAGAGCCTCCTCCAGCATCAGATAAGCATACAACAATGGAGGCGGGCACAAAATTTGCAGGTGCGCCTTTTTTATAATTAAAAAGGGTATGTTGAAAAGTACCTTAATAGGAATGGTACCAGCGGTCATCATTGAGCCGTCAAGATTGAAAAAGCACCAGCTTTCAAACCAGCATCATTAAGCCGTCAAGATTGAAAAAGCTCGGTCCCATTAATCACATCATTGAGCCGTCAAGTTTGAAAAAAGCTGCAGCAGTCCCATTAATCACGGCATTAATCACGGCATCGAGTTGTAATGCAATGCAGGAAAAGAAAAAGTGGAATGCGTCTTCACTAAATTTTGTGGACACCAACCGAGTATGAGTTGTTGCCAAACCCTAGCGGTGGTTACTCTTATTATCAATCAGGGCATCTTCTTAACTCCAGTGTTAGGTATAAAAAGTGTGGCTGTGTTCACCCATCCGCGTAAGAATCTTGATGTAAAAAACCTGATTGGGGGGTTTATGATTGTGCAATGACAAATTATTTAGTTGTTGACTAAGCTTCCCAGCTGGGTGCTATATAAATAATGCACATGTTGTTAGCTAGTCAACATCATGCATAGAGGATTATGTCGTTCATTAACTATTGAAAACTTTTAGCAATTAGAACTGCAAAGGGTGGCAAGAGAATTCAAACAAAATAATGTAGTTTTCTTGGTCTTTAGCTAGGTCCATTAACCATGTTACATGAGTAGAAGCAATGCGAAAAAGGAGAAACTTGTAAAAAATGTAACATGTAGCCTTTATAGAAGGTTACTTGGGGCATCTTTTTGTTCTAGGGTATGTGGGGTATAGATAATGCTTATGTTGATGAACTAAGGAATCTTGGAAATTTTGTGTAAAGTAGAATTAGAGAACTTCATAAGGAAGGGTATCTTGAATGTGGATTTTGAAAGACCATTTGAAAGTTTGGCTANATGACCTTCTTAGTATTGCTAAGACATGGGAAACTAAAAACTTCACAAAATTTTTTATTTTAAATTTTTCTATTCTTCTTTTCCTTATAAAAGAAATACACATTTTTGAAGATCATTTGGAGGTTTGATCATTTTGATTCAAAACTCTCTTCATAAGAAAGTTCAAATAAAAATGATAGATCAATATAGTTAGTATATATGGCTAAAAATATTACAAAAAGTTTATTTTTATTCTTAGCTTGTTGCCACTTTGCACATAGGGAAGCTACTCTCTATGAACAACAAGGTTTATGACAACATTTTTCCTCCTAGCCCATTAATGTAGATACTGCTAGTTTTACTTCTAGATAAATTTTTTTTCTTTGGGGTGAATTTAATACTAGAATTGGTTTTGATCATATCCTTAATAGCTATTAGAATCCTCAAGGCTTTTAGAATATGAGAAAAGTGTAGAATGAAACTGATGCTCTAAAGATAAGCAAGTCAATCACAAGAGAAATCATTTATCAGATTGTAGACAAGGACTAGATCTATTAGTTTTAAATAACATCAATAAGTATCCAACATCAACTTGCTTCACTTTTGTAGGACTACAATATAGCTTGACTATTGATTTTTTTCTTTCTAGCCTACAGAATGTTAGTAGTATCAAATGTTTGAAGTAGGTGAAGAAATAATTGAATATTATTATTGCTCGTTAAGGTAAAATTACATCAGAATAATTGCTAAAAAGAATGAGGATTTTCAAAATAAAATTCAAAAGATTTGGAATCCAAATATGAGGCTTACAAAAACTCTAAAATTGTCCTTAATATTTTCAAAATTAAGAATGAAACTAATCAATAATGGTCTGATGAAGAATGAAGAATAACTAAAAGTTTATTGAAGACTTAAAAATCACCATAGACTCTTAGGTCATAAAAATTGGATTCAAACTAATAAGAGAGATTTTGTTAGACAAAGACAAAGTGTGTCAACCCATAAAAATAATATTGATAATAAGTAAAAAATACCCAAAGTACATCATAGGGTTAACACTGAGTAGACAACAACAAAAAATAAGAAAAAAAATCTTTTTAATTATAGTAATGTCTCCTCAACTATACAACATAATAATTAATATTTTTGATAAATTATAAAGAGGAAAATTATTTGTTGGTTGGGAGGATAACCCCTATCCTAACAACATTTATGTCACTATTAACATTTATGCTTTAACTTAAAATAGCAAATAGATTACAGAATAGAAAGTTANGAAAATAGAAAGTTAGTGAAATACTAGCATTTGGAAAAATACAAGAAAATGGTGGTACATATTTTGCATCACCATTACTTTGTCATTTAATATTAACTTTATATCAAGAACACCATCAATTATAGTTTGCTTGTTAATATTAGTTTTGATCTTTGAGCTAACGTTATTTTTCTTAGATAAGGACAAAATTGTCATATGAGCTATTTGACTTGATGAATCAATACTTCCTAGTACAAATATTAATTATCATCATCCTAGCCTTGTTCAAATAGAATGGGGTCAATACATGATTTTTTTTGTCATTCATCTCTATGAAAAGTTAGATCTTTGTTTATTTGTAATTTTTTTTTCAAATCATCTTCAATTATTTTTTCTCTATCTTATTTAATCTTCTTTTTTATAGCTTTTCCTTGGCATGTATGATAAATAGGATGTACATTAGATAGTTGATGAGATACGATATCGCATGGGCCACGATATCGCGTACACGATATTGCGGCCATCGCGATATCGTGTCGTCCCCTATGATATCGCGTACGCGATATCGCGGTTTGCCGCCAAATCTATAAATAAGAGGTGGCACTCCCCTCATTTCTCATCCTAGGCTAAAAGTAGGGAAACTCTGACAGTTTGATCACTCTAGAGATAGAATATTTTTCATGTGCCCGCAGTAGGAGTCCCCAAGTGAATGGATCTTTATTCGAGCAGCTTTGTACCTGAACGCAAGTTGTGTACGACAATAAAGACGAGCTTTGTGAATAAACCTTGCAGTGCATGGAATAGGATTTTATTTAATGTTATTTATTATTTTCCTAGTAACGCGGCATGAGTACGACTTGGTTACGAGCATTGACGAATGTGTACGGCTAACCAAGGAATCGGCTACTCATCGCGATTAGATTATCTCACCCTTATCTCCTAGAACGTGGGATGAGTACGACTTGATTACGAGCATCTACGGATGTGTACGGCTAGTCAAGGAATCGGCTGCTCATCACACTTAGGCTAGTTAGGTGCCTCAGTACGACCACTTCGAGCACGTGCGTTACGTGTGGTGATCCCAGTAATGATTAGCGTTTGGTAGCCACAATTGCATAGTTCAGGGTGTGCACGGTAAGTGGGAATGGATGCTGACGCTAGTTAAGTTAGACTTAGGTCATTAGTTAGAGTTAGTTAGTTTCTCAACCTTCGCTCTTAGCATAGAAGACATAAAATCATAAAAGACCAAAAAAATCATATACCTCGGACTACTTAACCATATGCCATGACAACAACAAGTAAGTTTGGGAAGACAACGAATGATTAACCCTAAGTGTTCCATGGGGCGTTTAGGCATTTAGTCTACGAAGTTCGATCAGATCGCGCGTGCTATGCTCGTTTCGTATGGTTGAGTGTAGGGGTACCTCGCCACTCATCATTGGCGCCGTTGCAGGGGACTAAGTGTTTGTGCGCCAAATAGAACATAAGGGATATCACTTACATCGTTGTGAGCCTTAACGAACCTTCGGGTTAATCAAAAGAGAAAAAATTTATATAACGGTGAAATTAGCACACCGATAAAAATGCCTTCTCATAAGAGCAACTCACCACCTAAGGATCATACATGAGACAGTCGGCAAGATAAAACACATAACCAAAATCAGCCAAGTCCTAAACAATATAAGATGACATATACTCATCCATCAATATAAGAGTATATTCCTAATTTTACTTTTGTTCTCCATCAGGACGAACAGTTGCGGTGGAGAGATTTGCAAGGTAACATCGTGTTACCCCCAGATCGAGCAATCTCTTGCATGCTTTTCCGTGCCTTGGCACAGATTGGCATGCAAGAACTTTACGCCGAATACGTTGCGATAGACTCTGACATGAGGGATTATCATCCCATAGATTTACAACGTATGAGGGACGCAAGGTAGAAGAGTCAACATACATTGTCGAAGGGCAAGGCCCCACACGTCCTTAGTGAAATAGGAGACGAGGAACCCTTTATCGCGGGTTCTTTAGCAAAGGATGTTCCCCCTCCTAACAATGGTGAGGAGGTTGAGTATCAGAACCTACGATCAATGATACATATCCCTGGTTCTGATGCCCATGAACACCAGTTGTTCACAGAAGGAACAACCACTCATGCTAAGGACGGGCACTTTGATCGTCACAACGATCGAGGCTGTAGCAGCTGAAGAGAAGGCAAGAAACATCATCATGACGATGGTTCCCCTTATTCTTCCCCTTCTTCACATCACTCATCCTCTCCTTCCACATCTGGGCACAGCCACCATGAGCATAAAGGTGAGGATAAAAGTAAAAAGGATGAAAAACCTCAATGGGAAAGTCGAGAGAGAGGACAAGGGCAAGGACGTAGGGAGAGTAGAGAACAACACAGACATCACAGGCATCATGAAAGAGACGATCATGACGAGCCCCTACTTGCAACCCAAAGTATGCTTGACATAACGGACACAGTTAGGATTCCCACAAGGCATTTAAAGGATAGCCGGATCAAGCGTTTAGACATGAATAACATCTCACGGTTTGAAGGGGGATACAATGCTGATCTGCAAAATCATTTACAGGTATTCCACAATGCTTGTGCCTTACAGAATATAGAGAATGAGTGGAAAAAACTTAAGTTGTTCCCAAGGACACTCACCAAAGAAGCAAAGAGCTGGTACCGGTCCTTAGAATTGGAAACCATCAGGAGGTGGAGTACGCTGCTAGAACTATTCAACGAAAAGTATCAAACATACTCCAGAGTGTCCAATTTGCATAAGCAAATCCAAGGCTGGAAGCAAGGTACACATGAACCCTTGGATGCTGCCATGGCCCGCTATTACACATTGTTACATCGTTGCTCGGGCCATGGGTACGCTTAGCGGGATCAACTTCGCCACATTGTGGATGGGCTAAGGAATTTAACTAGAAGAACCCTTGGGACTTATGCCCAAGGGAGACTCTCACAACTTAGAGCCCATGAAGTGCGTAGCTTGTTGGAGCAAGTAGCAAACGAAGAGGGTGAGCTATGAAAAAGGGAAATTGCAGAAGAATACAACCGTGACCCCTCCCTTTGAAAGAGGGGAGTGAAATTCTATGATGAAGAGGATGAGTCACCACTTGAAGAGTTGGTGAACAGAAAGACCTTGCCGCTTTAAAAGCTCACAACTGAAATAGCGGCTAAGGTAGATGACGTATGGACTTCCTTAGACTCTAAAATCGAAATAGTCTTGAAAAGTGTAGAAGAGTCTAAGGTAGAACAAAGTAGTGACAAAGGTAAGAAAAAGTGGAGAGATTTAGGCCCTACACATAACAAGGTTAAGGGAAAAATCACTAACTCCGATGTGGCTGATTCTGACACAGACGATGAAGGTGGATGTGAGATTTGCCATTATGACCATCCTAAGGGATGTTGCCCCATCATCTCACATCTACAGGAGTTTGGGGTGTATGCGCTTAATCCAAGACTCAACCAACGGCAAACACCCCATAGGTTACCTTATCCACAAGGTAACCCAAGGTAGTTCCACCAACCTTTAACATATTATCCAAGTGGAACTCCACCACAGCCCATCGGATAGCATCAGCAGTGGCAATACCCATAGTCATGGGGGCTGCCATCGCCAACACAACAATACCCTTACCGGCAGCCTAATCCATATGGTTATTATGTGCAGCAGCCGATTTCTCCAAGTGACTCTATGGATCACACAACCCCCAACCGTTACTACCAAGCTCGGGAGTACTTTAGAATGACTCCTTCTCCTTCGGGGGACACTCCATACCCACACCATCCTCCTAATCCATCCGCACCTCTTCCACCATAAGTAGTTCCCATAACACCTCCTGCTCCAATAATGCAAGGGGAACTTCCTCCTCAATTGCAGCAACGTCACGCTGCGAGAGCTGTAAATATCCAACCTGCTGCTGGTTCTGATAACTGTAAAAAGAGAAGACCTTACTTCAGAACCAAAATCCCAGATAAACTTTCACAACAACAAGCGGTTGAGGCCATGTACACTCCTCTACCATCTAACACTTCAGAGCACCCTTTAGTCCAACAGAGCGTAACACATACATTTATGTTAACGCATACCGTAATTGACTGGATTAAGGTGGGTCACCTTCCTAGGAAACTAACTGACCCTGGGAGTCCCTTAATCTATTTGAAGATCATTGGAAATGAACCACATAGGGCTCTTCTTGACTCAGGTTCCGGAGTCAACTTAATTTCACGAGAGATGTATCATGCCTGGAACCTATCCCAACTTAAGAAGAGCAACATCCAACTAGAGCTAGTAGACCAGTCTATCACCATTCCCTTGGGATTGGTGGAGGACGTCATTACCACTGTGTGTGGTTGGTCTTACCCAGCTGATTTTTTGGTGATTGAAATGAACAACAACAAAGGGGAATTCCCGATTATAATGGGAAGGGCATGGCTTAGTACAGTAGACACATGCCTTAGGATCTGCGATCTTTCCTTGGAAATCTCTAAGATAAACATATGTGGAAAGATCGAGAAGAGGAAAGTTCCACGGATCACATACAGTGATTCATCAGGTGATGACATGGAGGAAATGCCTCCATGTAACAGGTGTGCCCATGAAACTTTGAACCAAAGATGCCTGTATGTAGCAACCACACAAGAAGTAGTAGACACCTAGTGGTTGATAGCTAGAAGGAGCAGAAAAATATGCATGGAACGAACTGAGGAAACCCATGCCAACAACGAAGGCATAGATACATTAGAATATGAGCGTCGCCAACTTTCATCCCTTAATCTAAGATCATCAATTGGGAGAAGTTGGGTACTTCTAAGAAATTCAAATAGATGCTCATTATTTCGGATCTCTCCCTTACAACTCAGTCATGGGGAAGATGGCCACCTATGCTAATCATATGGGGCACTCAGTTCTTTTTTTCAATTTTTGTTTTACAACATTTTTTTTACACATTTTTGTTTTACAAATTTCTTTAACTTTTCTACTTTTTGTTTTACAAATTTCTTTAACTTTTCTAGTTTTTGTTTTACATCATCGTTATACTTTTTCAATTTGTGTGTGTGTGTGTGTGTTCCACCCTGTAAGTTTGTCCCATAATAAGCGTTCTTCATGATGGTATGAACTGTTTTCATATTGATTGCTAATGTTTGGTTTTTACCTTTAAGTCACAATGTTGATACTAAGGTATGTTTCTTTTGATATGGTAGGTAATGAGTTCACTTCATCCATCCATCCACCAGTTTCTATGGTCTTTCCCAGCTTGGAAATGTACAGTCCCCTTCTTAATAAGAACTTAAACGAATCGGTGATTGGGCATTTCTCAAACTAAGGAAGGACTCAAGGATTGAAAAGGGTGCGACTTCAAGGGAACTCGATGCTTTTTGTGTTGGTCATTCTCTTGGGTGCTTGAATGTTTTTCCTTGAGTTTTTTTTGCTGTTCCGATGTTACCCAATTATCGGAAGCTGAGACAATAAAAATAAGAAGTCTTTGCATGGTGTGGTTCTTACGCATAAAAACACAAAACACAAAAAAAAACCAAGTGAGAATTCAAAGAACACCCCTTAGACGAATAAACGTGGGCTACAAGCACTGGTTATGGAACCAAAAGTGTTCCCTCTAACTAAGGCCCTTCTCACTTCCCATTCTCTCCTTTGTTTTGTTGGAATGGTGGTGGCTCTTAGAGAGTGCATTCTTGTTGTCCAAGTGGATGGTTTAACCGAATGCGTTGATGCGAAGTCATTGGATGTGGTTGGTTTGAGGCCAAAGTTGGAATGAGATTTGTCAAGTCACATTAATCATCAAACACACAAGGGGCTGTACACCACCTTGTTCTTGGGATTCCATTCCATTTCTCTTCTCTCCATCCTTCTCTCAATTATTCACCTCATTGCCGGTTGTATAATTAGTGTATATATTTTGGTTGATGCTTTGTTTCTTTTTGGTAAATTCTTGTGGTTAAGGCTTTAACTCTTGTTCCAAAGGACATTCCTGGAGCCTACGGACTCTTTGAATGTGGGTTTGTCAGAGCATTAAGGGTATGAGCATGCTTTGGGGAGGACCCACTAACATTCCTATTTGGAGCATTAGTTAAATTCTTTTCCCTTAATATTTTGCAATTAATTTTATTTTGTTCATTTCCATCTTGACATCCCTTTCATCGATGCCATAGTTGTCATTTTTTATCTATCTTTCTTACTCCTTTCCTTTCTCCATTCTAACGCTACCAAAGGTTCGCGATTGGTCATGGGGGTACGGGGCCTAATTTTTTCAATTTTCCCTTAGCCCCGAAATTTTTGATTTTCTTCCTAATCCGTACACCTTTGGTAGTCATCCTTAATATATTCCTAGATCCATATCAGCCATACCACAACCTAGCCAATGGACTTACACCGAAGCAAGGTATCAATTACATGATGATTCAATTACCCTTGCTAATATATGATTGTGTTGTGTGTGTAGATGGCAGACATGCAAACAACGGATTGGATCTGGAGCAAACACTCGGAATGGAGTAGCGTTGAAGTAGCTATGCAAGGAGCAAGATTGATGATGCGCTTATGGATGGACAATGAAGGCGCAATCTTGGCGTTGGCAGCAGCAACACTTCTTTCTCTCTCTTTCTCTCAGTTGCCAACAAAGGCCTGATGTCATTGTAATAAGGTGTTCACCCTTGTTGTCATGAACACCAGTTTTGTCAAGTCTTGTAATAATGATCCGTTCACATGTTATTCCATTAGTTTCATTTCGCTCAATAATTCCATACCTACCTGATATTATTGTAAGGAACTCAAGGACGAGTTTTCATT
>MNCI01037731.1:34945-83009 GCA_015680685.1 Gnetum montanum
CAGTACGACCACTTCGAGCACGTGCGTTACGTGTGGTGATCCCAGTAACGATTAGCGTTTGGTAGCCACAGTTGCATAGTTCAGGGTGTGTACGGTAAGTGGGAACGGATGCTGACGCTAGTTAATTTAGACTTATGTCATTAGTTAGAGTTAGTTAATTTCTCAACCTTCGCTCTTAGCATAGAAGACATAAAACCATAAAAGACCGAAAAAATCATATACCTCGGACTTACTTAACCATACATTGTGACAACAAGTAAGTCTGGGAAGACAACTAATGATTAACCCCAAGTGTTCCATGGGGCGTTTAGGCATTTAGTCTACGGAGTTCGACCGGATCGCGCGTGCTACACTCGTTTCGTATGGTTGAGTGTAGGGGTACCTCACCACTCATCAATAGTGGATTTAGTTTAGGGTGAAACCTCGCAATGGGAATCTCTCAAGTCCTTTATTCAACTTGACAATAACATAAATGCCTAGTGGTTAGTTATGTTGTTCAACTATTTCTAGTATGATAAGAGTTATAAATCCCAAGGACTCAGTTGTCCCCTAAATTCTATGTCAGAGACCTATCCTATGGGAGTATGCTAAGTTCTTTTCTTCATTCAAAAATATTAAAGAAGAATGATGCTTGTCCTATTTCCTGTGGCAAAGTGGTCAAATATTATTAGTAGACTTCCAATTATTGTCCCTTTTGTTTTGTATTATTGCAATGTCAGATGGCTTGAGATGAGAACCATTCTAGGGCCAATCCTCCGACTATCCTTAGTTCATTTTAACATCTAAGTAGTCAAATTATATGTTGTACATACTTGAGATTTTAAGATGGTAATGAGTGTATGAGATCTCTTAGTTGAAACTTAGAGAAGTTTCTTATCAAATTTAACCTTATCCATTAGAATAGATATGGATGTATTATTCCACAATGGCAGGATGAATTATGCTGTTGATTTGTCTTATGATAGCGAGGTTATGATAATTGGTCTACTAATGGAGCTTATTTAGGAGGAGGACTTCATGTTTCTTCCTTCGTACTAGCATGAATTTATGATCCAAAAACAATGGATTTCATATTGACTTGGTTATCTAATACTTCATTAGTTAATCTAGTGAGACTTCTTGGTCTTAAGGCTAGATGAAGAACCTAGGGTTCTAGCAAATTTTAGATTTACTTGTTGAGGCAAAACTCCCATGAATCATACAGTCTCTAAGATGAGGTCTCACAAGTCCATTGCTAGGGCTAAAAACAAACCTTGGTGAGTCTTCAAATTGAATATATATATAAAAAAGAGCATCTCATTGATAAGTGTCAAGTAGCCATTTGGAAGGTCTTGGCTAGACTTTTAAGAGAGGAGTACATTCTCTTGCATAGGTATGAGACTATATAGGAGGACTAGTCTCTTAGACTTGATAAGGAATGAATCTAAGGGATGCCTTAGTGATGTTAGTCCTTTGGGTTGACCTTATCTCTCTTGTCATTAAGTAGGGATGGTTTCTTGAATTTCACCAATTATTCTTAACTTTTCATGTAAGGATTTGGTTAGAGGAGTGTAATAGGTCTTTAGGGTTGGTACTTTTCTTTAAGCTAAACTTCATTAGAGATGGGCCACTCTTCAAATTTGAAAAAGTTTGATCTAGTATGAGAAGTATACTATTGAAGCTTATCCTAGGCTCTACTTTAGGATCATTGCTTCTTTTGTATAGGGAAGAATTGTCAAAAAATTCTGAAGGTCAGCATTACCTATGGTTTCTTCCCAAGGTTTGGGGACCATGAAATACTTTGAGCTATCCCTTTGTGATACTTAAGTATTAGAAAATTCACTTTGGGTTGGTGTTTCCAAGGAATAATAAAGCACCACATTCTTTGCCCCCCACTCTCCCCCTACCCCCCTCTCCTCCCCACATACATATCAACCATCCCCCCTCCCCAAATCCCCCCACCCCCCAATCCCTCCTCCTCCTCTTCCCCTTATCATCCCTCTATATAGAAATAACTATACGATGTTTGATTCTATTATCATTACAAATATGTAGGTCGGCTTGAATTAGAGAGGTTAAGTATGACTTTGCACCAAATGTTATAGTAGATCATGAGGGGCCTAGGTGATGAGTGGTAGGTATTCCATATGCATAACCATATGAATCACTAGTGTTTACTAGCAATCTAGGCACATTCTATAGACTTAGTCTCCTAAGATTGCCTATAGTCCTAAAGAGTGAATTGTGGAGTTATACGATGATTGTCTTCCTAACTCATACTTGTGTGTGATTAGTACCTATGGTTAAGTATGAGTTAAGGTACATGATGTATAATTTTATAAGTATTTTTAATATATATTTTTAATCCTAATGATTAGATGAGTGAATAGAGGTTTAACAATTAATTATCTAACTAATTAACTAATCTAGTAATTAACTATCCTAACATAAAGTAATTTTTCCCACTTACTGTACACATCTCTGATGAATCGTGATATCAGATCCAAACCATGCGATGGCGGATACTCGATATCGCGACCTATCTCCTTGCCTATAAATAAGAGGCAGCACCCTTGGTTTCCATTTTAGAAAGTTAGTCCCTTACCCAAACTCTTGCCATTTCTTCCCCCTAGAGTTAGAATTATTTCTACATGCCGACAGTAGGAGTCATAAAGTGAACGAATCTTTAGTCAAGCATTGTGTACCTGAGCACACTTTGTGTACAACAATAAAGAAGAACTTTATGATAAACCTTGCAGCATTCAGAATAGATTAATTAGCATTAATTATTATTTAATGCTTTCCTAGTCAATTAATGATCTCTTTCACCTTACAATTCTCTTAGTTAAATACACTTAGTACGACCGCTTCGAGCATGCGTGTAGCTCTTGGTAACCTAGTGATGATTAGCGTTTGGTAATCCCAGCGGCGTTGCACTGGTTCAAGATGTGTGCCGTAAGTGGGAATGGATACTAGTGTTAGGAGTAATTAGAATTTAGTTAATGAATAGTTAAATTAGATAAGTTACTTAGTTATCTCTCTCCCCCTCCTTACTAGCGTAGGATATAAAACACATAAAAAGCCATAAAAATCATATGCCTCAAGCTTACTTAACCATACAATCATGACATATAAGTAATTTTGGGAAGACAATGATTAACCAACCCGTTATTGTTCCACAAAGGTGCATAGGCACTTAGTCCTTGGAATTCGACCAGATCATGCATGAAACGCTCGTATTTGTATGGTTGAGAGTAGGGGTACCTCGCCGCTCATCATTGGTGTTGTTGCTGGGGACTTAGTTGTTTGTGTGCTAAGTAGAACTTAGGAAATCATTTACATCATTGGAACGAACCCTTAGGGTTAGTTAAGGAAAGATAATAGTACATTGCACACTGACAAGACAAGATGTCATCTTCTTCACACAAAAACACTTCACCACCTAGGACTAACACAAGAAGCAATCAGCGGTAGGATACACATGACATTGATCTGCCAATTCCTCAATAGTTTTGCGTGGTATATATTGATCCTAATGAATATGTATCTAACTTCACCTTTATTCTCCACTAAGACGAACAGCTGCATTGACGTGACTTGGAAGGTAACATAGTGTTACCTCCTGATCGTTCAATCCTAAGTATGCTTCTTTGTGCCCTCACACAAATAGCCATGCAACACTTACATGCAGAATACATTGTGTAGGACTATGATTTGAGAGACTATTATCCCATAGAGGTGCAATGTCAACGAGATTTGCAATAGAAGAGACACCATAAGTCTTTGAAGGGAAAATGGTCCAAGGATGCCCCCCACGTTTTAGGTGAAATTGAGGGTGATGAACCTTCCTCAGTAGTTGCCCACATAACGATGTTCCTCCCCTTGACTTTGGACAAGGGGTTATGTATCAAAACCTTCATTCTACTATTCACAACCCAGGTGCTAATACCAATAGACACAAAGTGTCTGAAAAAGGAACAAGGACACATGACAAAGGTGGACATTCTGATCACAATTGCAATCAAGGTAGAGACCATCGAAGAGAAGGTAGTAGACATCGTCATGGTGGTGGTTCTCCTTCTTCTTCACCTTCATCGTCTCCTTCATCCTCTGCTTCAGTGTCCGGATGCATTCATAGAGAAAAAGATCATGAGAATAAGGGCAAGCAAAGTGGAAGTCACAGAAGAAACAGCCAAGATGGAGGATGAGAGCACTCTAGGGAATCACGACATAGAAGAAGGAAGAGTAGGGAATAGCGTAGGTACCATAGACGCCACGAATGAGATGATCATGATGAACCCGTACTTGCTACCCAAAGCATGCTAGACATAACTAAGGCCATGAGAGTTCCAAAAAGGCACCAAAAAGATAGTAGGATCAAGAGGTTAGACATGAATAACATCCCAAAATTTGAAGGGGGATATAACGTTGATCCTCAAAATCACTTACAAGGAATTCACGATGTGTGTGCCTTGCAAAACATAGAAAATGAGTGGCAAAAACTTAAGTTGTTCCCACGGACATTAATAAAAGAAGTTAAAAGCTAGTACTAGTCCTTAGAATTGGAATCCATTCATAGGTGGAGTACTATGTTAGAATTGTTCAACAATAAGTACCAAATGTACTCCCAGGTGTCTAACCTGTGAAAGAAAATCCAAGGATGGAAACAAGGAAGTTATGAACCCTTGGATGCTACCATGGACCATTATTATGCACTATTACATCGTTGTCTTGGCCATGGTTATTTTCAATGGGATCAACTATGCCATCTCGTAGATGGGCTTAGGCATGAAACGAGAAGAACCCTTGGGACTTATGCCCAAGGAAGGTTATTCGAGCTTAGGTCTCATCAAATTCACAGACTATTGGAGGAAGTTGCTAAGGAAGAAGGTGAGCTATGAAAGAGAGAGAGTGTGGAAGAATATAACCGAGATCCTTCCCTCTGGAAGAAGGGAGTAAGATTTTGTGAGGATGAGGAAGAGTCACCACTCAAAGAGATGGTAAATAGGAAAACCTTGCCTATCCAAAAGTTAGCATCAGAAGTATCAACAAAGGTAGACCAAATGTGGAACTCCCTGGATAGTAGGTTTCAAACTGTTCTCAAAGAAGTAGAGGAGTCTAGAGAGTGAGGTAGTGATCGTGACAAAAGAAAAAAGAGAGAAGTAGAAAATGCATGTAACAAAGTTAAGGGTAAAGTTGCTATTATTAAAGAGGTTGTGGACTTAGATATAGACGATGATAGTGGATGTAATATATGTCAATACAACCATCCTAAGGTATGTTGTCCTATGATCTCACATTTACAGGAGTCTGGGGTGTATGCACTTAATCCATGTTTAAATAAATGGCAAACATCCCGACAATTACCTTATCCCCAAGGTAACCTAAGGCAGTTCCACCAACCTTTAACATATTATCCAAGTGGAACTCCATCACAACCAAGTGAGCAACATCAACAGTGGTAGTACCCACAATCATGGGGAATTTCACCACCAAGGCAAAAATATCCTTATCAGGAACCTGACCCATATGGATATTACGTGCAACATCCAATCTCTCCACGTGACTTTGTTGGTCACATTACTCCCCAACATCACTACCAAACCCACGAGTACTATAGGACTCCCTCTCCTAGGGGCAATATTCCACAAGTGTACCATCCTTCAAATCTGGTCGCATCTCTCCCACCAATAGCTCCTTTACCACCTCCTCTAGCAATGCAAGGTGAACTCCCTACTCAGCCACAACAACACAATGCCACAAGGGCCGTTAATCCGCAACCTACTGTTGGTTTTGACAACTGTATAAAGAAAAGACCTTTCTTCAGTACCAACAGTCCAACCAAGCCTTTGCAACCTCAAGTGGCTGAGTCTTTGGACGTCTCCGTATCAAATAAAGCTTCAGAGCCCCCTTCGAACCTAAGACTGCATTCAACGCATACATTATTACTGATTGGATTAAAGTTGGCCACCTTCCCAGGAAATTATCTGATCCTGGGAGTCCCCTAATATATCTACAAATCGCTGGGAATGAGCCATGCAAAGCTCTTTTGGATTCAGGTTCTGGTGTCAACCTAATATCCCAAGAAATGTATAAGGCCTAGAACCTACCCCCATTAAAAAAGAGTAACATCTATTTAGAGTTGGCTGACCAGTCCATCACTATTATTTTGGGATTAGTGGATGACATTGTTACCACTATTTGTGGATGGTCGTATCTAGCTAACTTCCTAGTGATTCAAGTGAACAACAATAAAGGGGACTTCCTAATCATAATGGAAAGGGCATGGCTAAGAACTATCGATGCATGCCTAGGAATCTGTGATCTTTCCCTAGAAATATCTAAGGAAAATACTTTTGGAAAGATCGAAAAGAAGAAGGTTTCATGCATCACATATAGTGACACAGGGTGTAATTGCGTGTAGAGATCATGGGTTGTGCAAAGTTTAACATTGCCTGCATGCAATTAGTGTGCACAAATGATCAATATACAAAGGTGCTTGTATGCAGCAGCCACATGACAAGAAGACACCCAGTGGCTAATAGCTAATCTAGAAAGTAGCTCACTTATATGCATGGAACTAATTGAGGGTTTGACTTGCACTTACATAGATAACATAGACGCATTAGAGTAAGTCCACCACTAGCTTCCCTATCCTAACTTAGAAAACATCAACTGGGGGAAGTTGGAAATTCCTAAGAAATTTAAACAAGAGCCCTTAGAGCTAAAACCATTGTCCATCGGTATGGAGTACACATTCCTTAAGAATGGAAAACTGATAATCATCAACGAAATACTTACTCTGCAACAAAAATAAAGTCTACTAAAGGTAATAAACAAGTGGTTAAAAGCCTTCACTTGGTCATATCCAGAATTAACCGGAATAGATCCTAGGATATGCTAGCATAGGATTTACATTAACTCCTCTATGAAGCCTCGAAAACAACCACAGAGGTGATTGAACCCAAAGTTGAAGCAAGTAGTAAAAGAAGAAATCGAATAGCTTCTAAAGGCTAGGCTCATATACCCAATTGCTGATAGTGAATGGGTTAGCCCCTTAGTAATCATGCCTAAAAAAAGAGGTAAATGAAGGGTGTGCATAGATTTTAGGCTACTAAACATGGCAACATTCAAGGATCACTTTCCATTGCCATTTGTTGACTAAGTCTTAGACACAATCGTAGGGCACCACTATTATAGTTTTCTGGATGGATATAGTGAATACAACCGAATACAAATAGCCTGAGAAGACCAAGCCAAAACTATATTCACTAGTCCTTGGGGAATGTTTGCATACAAACAAATGTCGTTTGGCTTGTGCAATGCCCCTGCAACATTTCAATGCTTAGTTCTAAGAATATTCTAGTAGCAAATAGGAAATGGTGTGGAAGTCTTTATGGATGACTTCTCCACTTATGGAGCAAGCTTTGATCAAGTCTTGGACCGATTAGAGCAAGTGCTGAAAAGATGTGTAGAAACTAATTTGAGGCTCAACTGGCCAAAAAGCCATTTGATGGTCCAAGAAGGCATAACATGTGGACATAAAATCTCACATGTAGGGATAGAGGTAGATCCTGAAAAAATCAAAGCCATCCAAGGAATTACCCATTAACCAGAAATTGTCAAAGACATTTGGTCATTTCTTGGACACACTGGCTACTATAGGAGATTCATAGAGAACTTTTCAAAGATTGCCAAACCGTTGGTAGAACTAATGAAAAAGGACATATCCTTCGAGTGGACTAGGGAATGTGAACTAGCTTTCCAAACTTTGAAATAGAAGCTGGTAGAAACACCTATTCTATAAGCCCTTGACTAGTCCAAACCGTTCCATCTCATGAATGACGCGTCCAACTATGCCTTAGGAGCCATACTTACATAGTTAGATGACCAGAAACATCCTTATTACATCCATTGTGCAAGTAAAAGTATCATTTGTGCACAACTTAACTACACCACTACAAAAAAAGAATTAATGGCTGTAGTGTTTGCACTAGAAAAATTTAGACACTATGTATTGGGGTACAAAGTATTCATACACACAGATCATAGTGCAATCTGGTGCCTCATGAATAAGCCAATGGTAAGACCCTATATTATATGATGGTTGGTAATCCTATAAGAGTTTGATTTAATGATGATCGATCGTAAAGGCATCGAGAATGTAGACGTTGATCATTTATCTCGGTTGCATTGGGACAGCAAAGAGGATGAGTATCCAATTTTTGATCACTTCCCTGATGAGTTCCTCTTTGTTGATGTTGTGAATAACCAATCACCCACGGAGACAAACTGGTACAATAGCATTCTTACCTATCTCCTTACCCAAAGAAAACCACAAGAGCTAGACCTTAAGAAGAACTAACAGTTTCTTCATAGAGCTAAGTACTTTATGGAGATTAATGGACAATTTTACAAAGTATGTTTTGATGGCTTGGTTCGATGGTGTGTTCCCAATAGAGATCAACTGAGAGTTCTCCAAGATGCTCATGTAGGCCCTTGTGGGGGTCATTATGCTGGGAGACGAACGACCATCAAGATCTTGCTTGTAGGGTATTATTGGCCTACCTTGTTCCGGGCCCCCCATCAATTCATCCAATCTTGTGAGTGTTATCAATGTGATGGTGGAATGACTAATAGAATGGAGGGTCTACAACAATGGATTCAACCGTTAGAACCCTTTGACATTTGGGGAATTGATTTGATGGGGCCCATTACACTAATGTTCAATGGAAAAGCTTACATCATAGTTTTTGTAGACTACTTAATAAAATGGGCTGAAGTAGTTGTCGTTAAAGATTTCACATCATCTATAGCTACACAATTTTTTCAACAACAAGTCATCAATAGGTTTGGTGTGTTGCGTGCACTTATCTCAGACGATGGTACACACTTCGCAGGTGCAACTTTTCGAAAGTTAATGCAATGCTTAAGGGTTGAGCACAAATTGACTACACCATACCACCCCCCAAGCAAACAGTTAAGTCGAGGTCACCAACAGGGAGATTACTAAGATACTGACCAAAACCATTAGCAAGTATAGGTGAGACTAGAGTAGTAAATTGAATGATGCTATTTGGGCATACTACTCCACATGGAAACTCCCTATAGGCTACTCTCCCTATGAGTTAGTGTATGGAAAAATTCCAACGCTCCCTATCCAAAGTGAGCTCCGTACACTAGCCATTGCATGTGACCTCAACCTTGACCTTGATCTAGCATAAAAAAAATGTTGATGACTCTTAACTTGCTAGATGAGAACTGACTAGCTTCCCTATCATCTAATGAGTTGCATAAGGCATTTAATAAACAACATCACCTAAAAATTAGGAAAGTTAAGTATCATCTAGGAGATAAGGTTCTCTACTGGAACTCCACACATGTGTCACAATGTACCAAATTTCAAACACTGTGGGAAGGACCTTACATTATCTATGCAACTTTTCCTTTAGGGGCCATGACCATATATAAACTTGAGAGCTCAGATAAAAGACTATTAGTCAACATGCAACAAACAAAACCTTTTCATGAGTTTAGGACAACCAGAACATATGCTACCTCTGTAGGTGGACAACCTTGCTCATTATTTTGGATCTCCTCCTTTCAACTCAATCATGGGGGAGATGGACACCTCTACTAACCATTGAAAGGCCCTTAGTTCTTTCTAATTTTTTTTTTACACATTTTTGTTTTTTGATATTTTTTTGCACATTTCTTTAATCTTTCTTGTTTTTGTTTTACACCATCATTCATATTTTTACCATTTCTTTGTGTGATTACTTTATTTTGTCTTTCACCCAATAAGTGTTCATGATGATGGCATGATTAATACCATATTTATTGCTAATGTTTGGATTTAACTTTTGAAGTATGATGTTGATATTACGGTATGGTTCTTTTGATTAAATAGGCAATGAGTCCACATCGTTCATACATCCATAAAATCCTATGGTCTCCCTTGGCTTGGAATTGTACAATCCCTTTTTCTAATAAAACTATTAATGAATTGGTGGCTGGGTATTTCTCAAACTAAGGAAGGACTCAAAGGAAGAAATGGGTGTGACTTCAAGGGGATTCGATGCATTTATGCTAGCTATTCTCTTGAGTGCTTGAATGCTTTTTCCTTGGGTTTTTTGCCATTCTGACCATCCATCAAATCACCAGAAGTTGATTAGATAAAAATAAGTCTTTGCATGGTGTGGCTTTCATGCAAAAAACACAAAAAATAGTGAGAAGTCAAAGCACATCCCTTAGACACAATAATGAACTTGGGCTACATGCATTGGTTATGGCACCCATGCCTGAAGGTTCCCTCTAACTAAGGCCCTTTCTTGCTTCCTGATTCTCCATCTCACTCTCCTTAAAATGGTTGTGAATTTTTGTAGAAGCATTCTTGTTGCTTCAAGAGGATAGGTTGGTCAAATGTGTTGATGTGAGGTCACTGAATGTGGTTTGTTGAGCCTGGATTTGGAATGAGTTCTACTCGGTCACATTAATCATAAAAGACACACAAGGAACTTTACACAACCTTGTTCTTGGGTTTCCATTCCGTTGTCTCCTCTTCACCTTTCTTTTCCATTTTTCACCTCATTGTTGATTTTATCATTAGTCTATATCTTGTTTGATGCATTGTTATTCCTTGCTAATTTCTTAAGGATAAGTTTTTAACTCTTGTTTCCAAATGACATTCCTAGAGCCTACGGACTCTTTGGTTTGTGGGTCTATCAGGGCATCAAGGGCATGAGCCTACTTTGGGGAGGACCCACTAGCATTCCTTTTTGGTGCATTATTTAACTTCTTTTCATTAAACATTTCCTACAATCAACAATTTTTTGTTTCATCCCCATCCATGACATCCATTCTATTGGTGTTGTCGTTGTTGCTTTTTGTCCATCTTTCTTATTCCTTATCTTTATCCATCCTATCACTACTGGAGGTTTGCTCTTAGTGATGGGGGCCCAGGCACAATTTTTTCAATTTTTCCTAACCCCTACACCTTAGGTAGTCACCAGTGTTAAAACTCTAGAATCAATATCTGCCATAACCACAACTCAACCAATGCACTTTACATCCAGGCAAGGTATCAATTGCATTGTGATTTATCTACCCTCGCTCATTTGTGACTGTGTTTTGTGTGTAGATGTTGATCATACAATAATGGATTGGGCTTGGAGGAAACACTCAAGATGGACTGGAACTAGAACATTTATGAAATGAGCAAGATTGGTGGCATGGCTATGGATAAATAATGGAAGGTGAAAACTTGGCATCCGCAACAACACGTCTTATTCTTTTCTCTCTCTCCTTCTCTTCCAGTTGCCAAATAAGGCTAGATGTCATTTATGTACAGTGTTCACCTTTGTGGTCATGAACACTAATGTTGTCATGTATTGTATTGTTGATCTGTTCACCAGGCATGTTGATTCTGTCACCCCATTCTACCGTCAATGGTCATTCAGTCAATAATCCCATACCTTCACAATATTTTATAAGGAACTAAAGAATGAGTTTTCATTCAGTCATGGAGGTATGATGAACCGCGATATCAGATCCAAACCATGCAATGTCGAATACTTGATATCATAGCTTGTCTTTTTACCTATAAATAAGAGGTGGCGCCCTTGGTTTCTATATTAGAAAGTTAGTCCCTTAGCCAAACTCTTGTCATTTCTTCCCCCCAAAGTTAGAATTATTTTTGCGTGCCTGCAGTAGGAGTCATAGAGTGAACGGATCTTTATTTGAGCATTGTGTACCTGAGCACACTTTGTGTGCGGAAATAAAGACAAAATTTATGATAAACCTTGCAGCATTCAGAATAGATTAATTAGCATTAATTATTATTTATTTTTTCTAGTTAATTAATGATATCTCTCACCTTACAACTCTCTTAGTTAAATACACTCAGTATGACCACTTCGAGCATGCATGTAGCGCTTGGTAACCCAGTGATGATTAGCGTTTGGTAATCCCAGTAACGTTGCACTGGCTCAGGATGTGTGCAGAAAGTGGAAATGGATACTAGCGTTAGGAGTAATTAGAATTTAGTTAATGAATAGTTAAATTAGATAAGTTACTTAGTTATCTCTCTCTCCCTCCTTACTAGTGTAGGATATAAAACACATAAAATCCATAAAAATCATATGCCTCAAGCTTACTTAACCATACAACTATGACATATAAGTAAGTTTGGAAAGACAACGATTAACCAACCCGTTATTGTTCCACAAAGGCACATAGGCACTTAGTCCTTGGAATTTGACTAGATCATGTGTGAAATGCTCGTATTCGTATGGTTGAGCGTAGGGGTACCTCACTGCTCATCAATCTCAAACTAGTATTAATGCTACTAGGTTACCAAGTGGCCATTATTGGGTGCACCATATGTCCACTACTAGGATTACCAAGTGCAATACATTATGCTCAAAATGGTCATACTTACGTATTTATGGTTAATTGCATTAACTATTTAAAACCATGAATGTAAATTTCATGAAAAGTAAAGTGTTGAATGTAGAGAGTAAACTAATCTAAGTGCTACAATGAATGTAGGAAATCTTGAATTTATTTTTGTTCATGCCAATGCGTTTAGGTATATAGGCTCTCGAATAAAGCACTGTACAATCTCTTAAATTTATAATGTGGGCACTCATAGGGAAAATATTCTAACTCTAGAAAGGAGAAACTACAAGAACTTGGCTATGTGATTATTTTTAAGTGTCATAAATGTAGGTGGTGAGTGCATTTATATAGGCACTACTTGCATCAGTTTTGATGCATCTATGTCACGCATCCTATCCTATGTTAATGGGGCTACATCAACACAGCCTATCTAATCATAACTCATCATACCTCCACAACGAACTAAAAAATTATTCTCAAGTGGACAAAAGTAGGATCAAGCTTCTTACAAAATATAGGAAGGTATGGAATTTAAACAAATAGACAAACTAAATCTAACTAACTCTGAGTGCCAGATTATACATTGTTTCAAAAATGAGTGTCCATTACAACAAGATTTGAACACTTTATTGAAAATTACAACAAGTTCTTGTAAAATTGTTGAAGTCATGATGATTTCTCAAATAGTACATAAAGGTAGAGGCTCCTATGATGATGAAGATCCTTCACTAGGTTTTGACACTGGTGGAGGTTAACACTAACCTATTACTATTACTATTATACTAGGAGTCTGAAAGCATCCAACAATACTTTTATCTTTTCTTCTTTTCCACATGGGTCATAAGTAGTTCATATGGCTTCACCAATGTGGGTTAGTGCAAGGATGTTCCATAGGCATGGAATCAAATGAAACAATTCCTTCTTGTTAACAAAATAGACTATGAATTTCTTATGTCTGATGTCAAATGTCTTTACTAGGTTTTGTAGCTCATGGTAGTCATTCATCCTTTTGGTTAGGTTCTGAGCAATAGATCATTGATCAATAAACTTGCTCCTAAGAACTTCAAGTTTTGCGTTGGCTATTTCCAACTATTATCTTGTCTCTTTGTGATGCTTGAATTCTATCTCATAAAGAAGGTAGGAACTAGCCACATGTTTTTCTAATTTGAACCTTGGTCTTCCTGATGTTAGCATCACTAAGTTTACATAATAGAGGTTGGTGAGCTCTATATATTCTATCATCTCCTTGATGTGCAACTTCCTTAAGTAGATTTCAACTTTTTTGTATGTGTTTAGTTCATTAAAGATGGACNGAAATCTACTTAAGGAAGTTGCACATCAAGGAGATGATAGAATATATNATTCCTATAATGGTGTTTCACTTGTTCAAATTTTAGGACTTTGTTCTTCCAGGTGGCTACTGCAATGGTTGTCTTTTAGTGAAGCACATGGACTTCCTCCATCAAGAGATTATGGTTCTCCACTATCAACCTTCTTAGATCTAGATTTACTTTGGCTAGCTACTCTTGCTATTGGTGAATTAATTTGATCATTTAGTTCTTTTTTTTTCTTAATATTTTGCAAGTAATGATTATCTTTAGTTAAGACCAAGTTCTTCTTTTAAACTTACAAAAATTCCTTGTTGGTGTTGAAGACTATGACTTCTGAAAATAACACATCAAAGATCACTATCTCCTTTGCATTTTCAGCCTCTTACAATCTATGCTAAAGCTATTGGATAGCTCCATTCCTAGTAAGCTCTAGCCTGGGAATGGTAGGGAGGGAGAGATGGACATATAATTTAACAATCTTGATAGCCAATTGGTAATTGGAATTAGTGGCTTCCTTTAGTTGAGCATTAGTAATTAGCAATTTTTCCTTTGTCTCAAGTAGCTACAACTAGTTTGTAGTGATCTCATCTAAAACATCAAAGATCTCTAGAAGTAGTTTCCTAGTTTCTACTAGTCGTTCCAATACTTCTTCATGTTGGGTAGTGTTTAATTGACCACTCCCTCATCCTATAATTACATGAATGTCTACCATTGCAATAATATCTTGTATGATTGCTATAGGATAATTCAGGGCTTTGGCCACCTTATCAACCATCACTTCTATCACTCTCTCCTTGTATTTGTATTGTATAACTAGGATAGTTGTCTCTAGACCTTCCTCCAGCCTAATGGAAAAGGTTGTAACATTCCTTGAAATTTTAGGGAATGTTTATCTAGGAATGGACACCATGACCTCTTTATCATTTGGATTGGATCTTCTTGGTGCTTTGTTCCTTTGAGGTAATAATAACGAGGCTATTTTCCAATCTAGCTAATTGATTGTCCTAGTGACCTTGTTGAGATAGTTTAAGGTTGGATAGTTAATCGAGGACTCCCCACCACTTTCTAAGCCTTTCTGTTACTCTTGTAGCTTTATGAGCCTTAGTGGATCCAAGTGCCTCTGGAGTAGTTTCTCCTACATGTGGTGATGGTAGTGTCTCTCCTCCTCTTGTAGCTTAGTTTTTGCCTTATCCTTCATAACCTCCTACCATGATGTGATAGGAGCATGACTTATCATATTGTTGGCATAGTGTGCTATCCCTTCCCTCTCTCAAAATTTACAAATGAGGTATGAAAAGTGGGGATTCTTCCTTCCCTTCTCATTTTTCTTAAAGTGCTTTTAGATCTCTAGATAAATGAGCTGGGAAAGGCTAAATGGGAAATTTTCACCTAGAGTAGTGCATGCCCAGGTAGAGAAGTTTGTGACCTTGCTAGGTCTCATTGTTAGATTTAGGTTATAGGAATTTTGAAATACACATACTCCACCTTTGTGAGGGCACCTTACTTTTTATAGTCCACTCTATAGCAATGCTCGATCCATTCCTTCTTAGCTTTAGGGTTCGCTTGTGCAAAAATTTTTGCCAACATTTTTCTAGTGTCGAGAAAACTAAGAACCTCCATAATGGCCTCAACTAAATAGGAAATCGTTGTGTCTTTGATCTTTATGGATGTGTCTCTATGTAAGTTATTTTAGAATAGGTAAGTCATCCCAATGTACCATTCTTCATTATTGGAGAGAATGGACCACATGGGAGATCCCTATAGTTGTGTAGTGACTTCTTCCAACACTAATTCCAAGAAGGGTCCAAAGTTCCACTCTTGGAGAATGGAACTTTGGACCTCTTTGGTTCTTATTTTCTCTAAGAAGGTTTTATAAGGATAACTTTAAGGTTAGACCTTGGCCTAGAACTTCATCCTACCTAGATTGGCCTATTTTTGTAGTGGGAATCTATTAGAAAAATTTCACTTTAGGCTCCTCCTAAAGAGATCTCGTTGCATAGGTTACTTCAGATGCTTACTCTTGAGGGTATTATGGTTGATGCTGTTGGCTTCCTCCTCCTCTTTGTTGTTTCTCCCTAGGTTGGAAAGGTCCTCCCTCTTACTATCCTTTCTTTGGTGCCATATGTGATTAGAAACATAACCTAGGATAGCATTATGCGTGATTTGGTCAAATTTCATGGACCTATAGTTATCTCGTACCCTAGTTTCTCTAGGAAGTGAAATAGCATTGAGAATGTTCATTGTCTTCCCAACTATACTTGTGAGGCTCAAGGATATGGTTTAAGTGTAATTGAGGTATATGAATTTTTGTCATTTTATATTTTATGGATGTAAGCACCTACAACAAGAATAAAGGGTAGAGTAGATTGAAAACTAATGTCTATTGCCTAGCTAGCCTAACACAAGTAACCATCCCACTTTCCTGAACACATATAGCATTTTTGGGCTACCAAATGTTGAGCATTGTTGGGTTACTAATGATGAGTGGCGAGATACCCCTACACTCAGCCATATGAATACGAGCGTTTTCATGAGTCATCCGGTTGAACTCCGTAGACGGACTAGTTGTAGCACCTAGATCGTTAATTTTAGGTCGTAGTTCACTGTCTTCCCACCTAGACTAGTATTATATT
Organism: Gnetum montanum; assembly: GCA_015680685.1. Lineage (NCBI taxonomy): Eukaryota > Viridiplantae > Streptophyta > Gnetopsida > Gnetales > Gnetaceae > Gnetum > Gnetum montanum. Next base: position 51,288 of record MNCI01037731.1, read on the forward strand.
TGTCACGTATGGTTTAGTCTAGAGTGAGGTGTATGATGTGTTCCTAATTCTAATGCTACTCCTGAAGGCAGTGGAAAGTAATATTAACTAAGCTAAGCTAGGAGGAAAGGGTAAGAGAATCTAAACTAGCCTAAGTGCAATGAGCATCCATTCCTTGATTATCCGTACACATCTTGGACTTCATGCATGACTACCACTGGGATTACCAAGCACAGATCCTAGGTATGCCACTGGGTTACCAAGTAGTCACACTTAAATGCTTGTAATCAAGTCGTACTCATTCCATGTTTCTAGGAGTTTAAAGGTGAGAGAAACTAATTAGGAAAGTAGTAAATAACATTTAAATAAATAAATAAAAAAAGTGAATACTGCAATGATGAAGTAATCTTGATCTTTATTTCTGATCATGTGCGTGTCCAAGTATGTCACACTCGAATAAAGAATGTCGTACAATTACAATCACCACACTGCGGGCAGACACTGAAAATATTCTATCTCTGGAGGGATCAAACTGCCAGAGTTTCACTAAGGAACTAAACTAATGCCAAACAAGGGAGAGCCACTTCTTATTTATAGACATTGCGGTGGACTGCGATATTGCGTATGCGATATCGTAAGGGAAGACGCGATATCACGTATGCGATATTGCGGGGGATGCAATATCGCGGCCCATGCGATATCATGTCCCATCATACCCCCACGACTAAATAAAAACTTGTCCTTGAGTTAAAGTGATTACATAGTGGATAGGTATGGGATTATTAGATGAAAAAAATGAAATGATGTCGTAGTGTGGGAAGACACAACATAGAAAAATGCTACAACTACAAAAATTTGGAACTCATGTAGTTCCTGATGGAGGTGGCTCCTCCATGGGTGCTTTCCCTTTGTCATGTGCTCTAGGATTTAAAGATTGATAGCATTGAAGTATGGCCTGGAGCTTCTCCTCTTTGGTCTGAGGGTCTTGTGCCATCCATGCTAGTGTTCCAATGTCTGATGGAGTCAGCACTTCCCATGGACAGGGTAGTTGCGGGAACATTTGGTTAGCTTTGACATACCACGCTGCGAACACTCGTCGTTCCTCCTCATAGGCTTTGGCTTTATCCTTATATTCATGAAGATCTATTAGCCATTGAGCTAAGTCGGTTGCAACATCTTTTTGCCCCTGGTAGCTAGCTTTCACCACCTCAAGTTTATTATTTGCAACATCCAGTTTTTCTAACAGCTTCTTGCTTTCTGCAACTTCTGCTTCATATTTGATATGGGTGGAAGCTACCTGCCACTCGAGCTCTATTCTCAAGTGCCCTACTATTAACATGGCAAGGTTGGCATATCTAAGGTTTTTCAACTCCATGTATTCTGTGAAGTCCTAAATCTACAGGTCCCAGTTCTTAATTTCCGCTTGGTGGGCGAAGGAATAGGTGTCCAATATGGCCCTTCAATTAGTGTGTTGAGAACTAATAGTGTTGATTTGAGCCTTGGCCATATGGATCTCCTTTTCAAGGATCTTTTTATACATCCCCACTTGATCGTGGAAGTGCTCCTTCAGCTTCTCATGTTGTTTAGCCTCATTCTGCCACGAGCTTATTTCAATTGCTGATTTTTGTCGAATAGCGCGTACCTCCTCCATTGAGAGGATTCGATTTTCTTTGGCTAAACGACTTATGTCTCAGTTGACTTGAATTAATTGTTCTCGTAACTAATGAATGTGTTCATCGAGAACATTCTTTTGTTTCTCCACATTGGTCAATCGAAGGTTATCTGCAACCAGCTGCTTGTTTTCTTCTTCTAAGGCCTTGAATGCCTTAAGATGTGCATGGGTTTGCGCTTTTGCTACAGAGGCATCCCAAACAGCCTTCTCCTTTTCATTCGCCATCCTTTTATTCTCTATGATCAGCTTTGTTAATTGCTCAATTCTAAAATTTTCTAGCTGCTCTACGGGAACAAATTGCAGAGGATCCCACTGTTTTTCTTGTAAGGCTACGAGTTTCTTTTGTAATTTCTACACTTTAGCTTCAGCATGCTTGGCCCTTACTTTAGATATGATCAGCTTCCCCTTTGTGGAAATTAGGTCTGATTGAATTGCTGTGACATCTTGAGGGATGTCAAATAGGGATGTTAGAACTTGCCCTATTTGTAGCAATCGATCTAGCGCATCCTCATGTTCCGCAGGAGTCATTAAGGTTCTAGCTAGAGTTTGAGCATCCTGTGCTTCTAAGAGATCTGTCGGTGGCACAACAAGTATATTATAGGATTCTTTGATGTGGTGAGCAACCACTTCAGTAGCTCATGTGGCATTCTGGTGTTGCATGACCACCACAGTGGCCCCTTCACCAGTCTCTAATTGCATCTGAAAAAATGCCGCATTTCCTAAGATCTGTTGTGACCATCTACTTTTCCCTCCTCCTATTTGAATGGATATTTTCCCCCTTTTGCAGTCCAATGAAACCGTAGGCTGATTGGCATCATTGATGATGTGGAAGAGGTTTGCATCATCATGACTTCCCCAACTAACCATCTCAGTGTTGGCCCTAAGATGGCTCATTGATGGTCTATAGTCTTGTGGCGGTGACGGTTGATCCTGGCCTGTGCTAGGCCCTGCTTCTTGTTGTTGGCTGGGACCCATGGCTGGAGGTTGACTGGGTCCAACCATATGTTCTTCTTCTTGTTTGGGTCTTAACTCTTTACTAGTGCTTTTCCTTGGAGCTGGCGCTTTCAGCAATTTAGCATATGAAGTAGTTTGGGCTTTTTGGAGTACGTCATTGGTGTATCCCCGAATACCCACACGTTGGCATAGCTTTCTGATAAGATAGGGGAAAGGCAGTGCCATCTTCCCTGTCTTCCATTCTTCGAACCGCCTTAGGATCTCCATCAAATATAGATGGGGTAGGTTAGCATTAACCTTTCCCATCAACACTGCACATCCTCTAGTAGCATACATGGATATTCTTTTTAAGCCTTTTGTGGGGAGGATGTGATATGTCCCAATTTTGAAATAAACCCTCTCTTCCATTGTTAATTCACCAAATGCTTTGTGTTTGCCATAAGCCTTCTCTAACCAATCCTTTCACACATCGGGGTTTGAACAAGTGGATAATCGAGCAACCTTGGGCCCTGTATTTGGAAGGTTTAACACTCTCAAATGGCCTATGTAGAGAAGTCAACTGTCACACCACAAATTTTAATAGTGGTGCCTTGCTCCTTATTGTGCCAAAACTGGTACGTCTCTCCTAGGTACCAGGCACCGCTTTCAGAGAGGATAGGCCATAGGTGATCCCTAACGGCCTTAGGAGCGAACTTTGCAAATGATTCGAAGTTCAACTCCATAATCACTATAGCGAATGTGGACTTCTCATGGATAGCCTGAACACATTTTAGGGGCAACATGAGTTGTTGTCCCGGTTTAGGCACAGCAGCAGCTCCTCCTTCTGCTTGCTTGGACCATCCGATAGGAGGTTCATCTTGATGGATGCTGAATGAGTGCTCCTCCTATTCTGCATGTTGTCCAGCAGGACCTTGTCTTCCACCTCTCTGAGATCGTTTCTTTCCACCTTGAACAAGACCCTCCTGCTGTGCATGTTTTAGGGCCATCTGCAACCACATGGGTCAAGCGTTAGTAAGGTTGTTTTTGAAGTTAAGTTATACCTTACTACTTGCCTTAGCTAAATATCTTATGTTATAACATGTGATCGTGCCTGAAAGTTTGTAATAATGAGTCCTGTGACTTAGGTGGTTTCCATTTTTAATCTCCTGGTATATCTAAGGGTTATATGATTTTTAGGCACAATTATTCTAAGTGTTAAGTTAATTACCCTAAATGATGTCTGGGTTCAAGTAGGTTCAAACGGAATTAAAATCGGAGTACCAGCGAGCGAGATATGAGTAGAAAAGCGAGGGTCACTCAATCACAAGTCGCAGAGAAAAATTTCAAAAACTCCCCCTTGTGGAAATGGCAAAATGATGCTAAGTGTTGCGGCATGGGTACCTATTTATAGGTTTATGGGACGCGATATCGCGTATGATACATCGCGTACGTGATATCGTGTGGGACACTATATCGCGTACACGATATCTCGTCCCAAGTAATATGAGACATGAAAAATACCAACTATTTTAATGATTTTTTTCGAAATTAATGTTGGAAATTGAGGACATTGGCTAGTATCAAGATGTTCTAGGGTAATTCATTAATTCAAAAGGCACCATTAATGATGACGGTGTGGATTTTATCAATAAAACCTTGGGTGGTAAGAAAAAGGGTATGTAATGGTTCATTGGAATGTTGAAAGTTAGAGGGATAATAGTAGGGAAAGAAAATCAATTGAAAAAGTAAGCTAAGGGTAAGAAATTATGTGTGTAAGCTATGTCCTAAGTGAAGATTACAAAAGATTACACAAGTGGGTCCTCCCCAAAGCAGGTTTCAACCTATAATGCCCTTGTGTAACCACACTTAAAGTGTTTGTGGGCACTAGAAGGGTTAAATGTAATCTGCACTAACTCCAGAAAACACACACATGTAAATATCACTGGAATGAGATGAAAATTCTATGCTACATGGAACACGAGCTACAATTACATGAACAGTGAGATGAGACGAACTAGAGAAAGGGATTATAGAGATTGGGACATGAGGTAATTGACCTAGGGCACAGTGAATCCTGTATGTAAAGCATGATTAAAGTGTCATTAACCCTTCGTTCCAAGATCAGGACCAAGTCCAGTCCTCTAACCAGTGACATCACATTATTTCATCCCATGATGAACAACTATGAGAGTACCATAACAACAAGGCATATGATCACTTGGTGTTTTGTTCAAGGGAGGAGTGATTTTTGTTTTTTGGCACTTTGTTTTTCTTGTTTTTTTCTCTTCTTTTTCTTTTTTACTAAAACTAGAGAAGCCACCAACCTTCAGGCATGGGTGCATGTCTTTCCAGTGGGACCCCCTAGAACAACATTTGATTCTTGCGTGCCCTTTTGATTACTCTTACTCCCATTTTTCATTAGATCTAGAAGGATCTTAGTACAACTAGGTTGCATGACAACTCCCACAGATGTCACCAAAGAGAATCCACAAGTCCCCTTGATGTCACACCCTATTCATTCCCTCTTGGTCCATCCTTCTTCATTCTAGGTACAATGAACACAAAATTAATTTTAGGTTTTATAAATATCAAGAATATCATTGTACCCTCGAAAAGAACCTCTTATTTGTAGAGTGGATGAGTGGGTGTAATGGGCTCACTATTCCAAATAATTGATCACTCATGACTTAATAACATAGAACACACCTCAACCAATGATCCACATGAGTGTTTTATTTGTAGACGAGATTACTTACAAAAATGTAAAAAGACAAAAACACAAAAAAATAAAAAGATAAAACAAAAAGTTGAAAAATGAAAAGCTGGAAAACAAAAATTGAAAAATTAAAGAAAATGAAAAATATTTATTAATCCTGCTTGTCATTGAAATGGGGGATATCCCCCACAACTAATCAGTTGAGGATGGAAAGGATTAATAAATGGAAGATGAGAATCCTTGCATGTTGGAAGTATTGGGGCCTGGTCATACTTATCCCCTCGGGGTTCACACACTTTATTATAATGAGCATAATGGGGCAATTTATATGATGTAGTTCCTGGATAACGACTTGACCCACTATGATATTTAGGATCGTTAGATGGTATGCAAGGATTAGGATGATGCCTCCCATGGTTGTGTTCATTGGGCCATATGATTGTTGGAGTGTGAGTTGATGGCCCTGATGAAGTTACATGAGGCGTTGTGTTCAAAGGTAAGGGTGCACCATAGTGTGGGACTTGTGCTGAGTTGAAAGATGCAGTGGCCTCTGAATTATGTTGTCCCTTCTTATGATTGTGTGTAAAGAAGGGATGCTTTGGACATTGAGGAGGTTTCTTAGTTGTTGGTAGTAGTAGCACAAGTGTTGTTCGTGGGCTGTTGCGGTGGTGCAAGTACCTTAGGAACAGTTGGTGGAATTGTGGAAGGAGGGAAAGGATGAGAATGTTGAAAGTTAGGAGGAGTATAAGGTGTACAAGTTGGTGGTTGTGTTGGAGGTATAGGATGATAGTATTGTGGAGAATAGTATTGGGGTGAGATAAAGTGCAGTGGCCCAATTGGAGAAACAGGGTGTTGAACATGATAAGCATTTGGATTCCGATGATATGAAGGGTGTATCTAGTTTAGTGGTGGTCTCCCCCATGACTAGGATTGTTGTCACTGTGATCGAACATAGTATCTCTGTACGAACTCTGGATGTAACATGTTTCCCCAATGCTCATGTAGATGTAACAATATTGGGCATTGGCCTTTGGGGTGATCGTACAAGCATATGTTGCATTCATACGTAGGATTGGAAGTTGAGCACTTATTCCCTTCATTCTTTTTTTTCAAATGTCTAATGTTTTGTCCTGCTTCTTGGGTTGTCAAAACTTTATCTTCCATGGTGTTGATAAATTCTCCACACTTTTGATACGTCCACTCCAACATCTTATTGATCTTTGCCTTGGCTTCTTCTAACGACTGTTGTATAGGCAAAGATGATGTTTCCACCTTGAGATTGGTTGATTTCTCCTTGGTATGATCATGGACCTTTGTTAAGTTAAGACTTTGGTCCCATTGATGTTTTCCAACACTCTCCCATCTAGCTAATTCTCCTTCTTCTTTTTCTACCCTCTTAATAAGCTCTTGGATTTGATGGGTTCATAGTTCGTATAATTGACCTTGGACATACATCCCTAAGGTCTCTCTTGTTTCATTATGTAGCCCATCAATGATATGGTACATTAGCCTTTCCTCAGAAAACCCATGGCCTGGACAGTTGTTTAACAGTGCATAATATCTTTCTAAGGCCATGTCCAAGGGTTCATGTTATGCTTGTTTCCATCCTTGAATTTTTTTCCTCAAGGCTGACACTTTTGCATAGGTTTGATATTTTTTGTTAAAGACTTCTACCATTGTTGACCAGTGTCGTATTGAATTTGGTTTTAACGATCTATACGATACTTTTGCTTCGTCAACGAGTGTCATAGGGAAGATCTTGAGCTTTTGCCAACCATTATCAATGTTATTCCATGTGCAGGGATCATAGAAGGCTTAGAAATGTTGATGCCGATCTAGGTCATAGCCTCCTGAAAATTTAGGAAAGTTGTTTACATCGAGCCTGGGTAGACGGCTCTCTTTACGATGCCTATGTGAGATTCGAACAATCTCTTGTATTTGCATTAAGGTTGTAGTGGCTAGTGGGGGTTCATCGTCATCAGGTAAGTTATGTCTTCGAGTGTTGGGATGATGTTTTTTTTGTTCATGTTTATAAGAAATCCCCACTTCAAGTTGTATACTCCAATCTTCATCATCATATGGTTCGTTGGTTCTCCAATGAACTTCCTCAATGAGTGTGACATTGTTATAATCTTGTAGGAGAGGCATTGTTGTGAAGTTGTGTGTGAATTACGTGTGAATTTTAATAATTATTTTTTTCTAAAAGATATATCATTAAGTCCTTTACAGTGACCTTGTATGATATAACTAATCTAGATAACTAGCACCGTCCTTGGCAATGGCGCCAATGATGAGTGGCGAGATACCCCTACACTCAACCATATGAATACGAGTGTTTTCACACGTGATCCGGTTGAACTCCGCAGACGGACTAGTTGTAGCACCTAGATCGTTAACCTTAGGTCGCAGTCGCTGTCTTCCCACCTGGACTAGTATTATATTTGTCATATATGGTTTAGTCTAGAGTGAGGTGTATGATGTGTTCCTAATTCTAATGCTACTCCTAAAGGTAGTGGAAAGTAATATTAACTAAGCTAAGCTAGGAGGAAAGGGTAAGAGAATCTAAACTAGCCTAAGTGTGATGAGCATCTGTTCCTTGATTATCCGTTCACATCTTGGACTTCGTGCATGACTACCACTGGGAGTACCAAGCGTAGATCCTAGATACGCCATTGGGTTACCAAGTAGTCACACTTAAATGCTTGTAATCAAGTCATACTCATTCCATGTTACTAGGAGTTTAAGGATGAGAGAAACTAATTAGGAAAGTAGTAAATAACATTTAAACAAATAAATAAACAAAGTGAATGCTGCAATGATGAAGTAATCTCGATCTTTATTTTCGGTCATGTGCGTCTCCAAGTACGTTACACTCGAATAAAAAATGCCGTACAATTACAATCACCACACTATGGGCAGATACTTAAAGATATTCTATCTCTGGAGGGATTACACTGCCAAAGTTTTACTAAGGAACTAAACTAATGCCAAACAAGGGAGAGCTACTTCTTATTTATAGACATTGCGATGGACTATGATATTGTAGGGGAAGACACGATATTGCGTATGCGATATCATGGGGGATGCGATATCGCGACCCATGCGATATCGCATCCCATCAACTAAGTACTAAATGAATGCTTGAAGTGATCATGCTCGTGTTCATTAATTGCTAGAAATATATTACTTAATCAAATGCATTAAAGTAAAGAACAAGGAAGTAAAATGCATTAAAGAAAATATTAATATATTCTCAGTGATGCAAGGATTATCAAAAGAGTTTGTTTTATTCCCGTCACACTGCTACTCTCAGGTACAACAATGCTCGAAAAAAGAACCATATACACTTAGACTCATTATGCGGGCACTTATGAAAATATTCTAACTTTGAGGAAAAGAAACAGTAAGAGCTTTACTACTCTAACTAAAAATGACTAAAAACTAACTGAGACCTAGAGCCTAGATGTGGTATTTATAGACTTAGGAAAAATGCCTCGATGTTGGACACCCAACATTGGAGCTAGGCCCTGATGTCGCATACGTGATGTTGCGACTAATAGAAAATCATGATTCATCATACCTCCACGACTAAATGAAAACTCGTCCTCAAGTGTAGAAGAGGAGGAACAAGTTCTTTACAACATAACATATTGGGTAGGTATGGGATTATTGACTCTTACACAAATTGACTCAAATGAAGTAGGCATACAAACTTTGAATGCCCAAGCATAAAAAATTACAATATGTTTACAACATTGGGTGTTCATGATAAGAGAAGTGAACACCCTGGATAACATTGACATCCAACACCTCTTGGAAGTAAAAGAATGAGAATGAGAGAGAGAAGAGATCCATGATCATGAATAGTCCTCATGATGTGGTACTACTGCATCATCCTTGGTGAAGGTAGTCTTTCTTCCAATCCATGCTTTCCACTACAATCACAATAGAATCATGAATTAGTATATGAATTATAACACATAGTAGTTAGATGCCTTGTCTTGTTGATGGTTACACTTGGTTGAGTTGTGATTATGGTAGATTGGTTTCTTTAATAGTGTTAGTGGAAAAGTTGACAAATAAGATAAGATAGATAAGTGGTCCATCAGATTTGGAAAAGTTCAACACAAGAAAATAGTTAGAGAGGGTATAAGAATTTACAATAATAAAAAGAATAATTCATTGACAATAGTTGTGAAGATGTGCACAATTGGATGTCATTGATGGGGTAAACAAAATGAAAATTTGGTTGTAAGAGTGTCTAAGGGTAAAGAACTTAACTAACCCAACCAAAAGATATGTAAGTGGATCCTTCCCAAAGCAAGCACAACCATTTTATGCCCTTTCATAACTTCAAACCAAAGAGTCTGTGGGCTCTATGGATGATTAATGGTTAAAGAAGATTAAGTGCAAAAACCTGGAAGAAACTAACTAAGAATTCAGACACATCAAACTAGGACATTAAACCAAAACATGAAACCAGTAGTGAGGTGAGATATAGAAAGTATAGATGGATGAAAGAGAGTGTGGAATGGAGTTCCTAATTACAGTCACATGAAGTCCCTTGTGAATTTGTGGTTAAATAACTTGATAGGATCTATCGTTAGTCCAGACCAAAACCAACCACTTTCAGTGACTTCGCATCGTCATTCTTAGACTAATCCATCCCCTAAGACACAAGAGTGCTCCCATAGAACAATCACCATTCCAAATTAGAGAAGAAGTAAGAAGTGAGAAAGGGCCTTAGTTAGAGGGGACTAGTCTCATAACCAATGCTTGTAGCCCATTTATTTAGACTAAGGGGTGTGCTTTGAATTCCCACCATTTTTTTCAAGATGGGAACCACACCATGCAGAGACACATGCATTTATTTTGTCCAAGGGGTGTGCTTTGAATCCTCATTGTTTTCTTTTTTTTTTTCGTTGATGAGAATCACATCATGCGAGGACTTATTCAACTTCCTATTATCGAATGGCATGGAACAATAAGAAGTCCATGAAAACACACATGCACACAGGAAAATAGAAAAGCATAAAGAATACCAAATCCCCTTAAAGCCACACCTTGTTCAAATCTTTGAATCCTTTCCAATTCCAAAAACTACCAAAGTTATAAATTTATTAAATTTTTATTAATGAAAAAGGTTTAACACATTTCTAAAACAAGGAAAACCATAGAGTTTGTGGATGGGTGGATGTTGTGGACTTACTACCTATTGCATGAAAAAGAAACCATCTCCTAATAATTAGTAAAAAAATTCAAAGTTAGAAACCAAATGCCAATAATCAAATAACAAACATAGTACATACCACCATCAAAAAATGCTTACCAATGTACCTGGCACTTATTAACAAAAAGTTAGAAAATCACACCAAATAAAATAAGAGAAAATATAAAAGAAAGTGTAAAATATTCAAGAAATATCAAATATACTAATGATGGTGCAAAACAAAAATTAGAAAAGATTAGTAACATGAAAAAAAAAGATGTAAAACAAAAAATGTTTTAAACAAAAAGTTGTAAAATAAAAAATGTGTAAAACAAATAAGTTGAAAAACTAAGGAGCTGCTTAAATGATTAGCATAGTTGGCCATCTCTCCCACAACTAAGTTGAGAGGAGGAGATCTGAAATATAAAGCATGGTTGTCCATCTGATGAGGTTGTTGTTGTGTTAGTTGTCTTATGCTCATGGAAAGGTTTGATTTGTTGAATGTTGATCAGCTGTTTCTTATTTGGGCTCTCAGGTTTATAGATCATCTTGGTCCCAGAAGGAAAAGTCTCATAAATAATGTAAGGTCTCTCCCACAACGTTTGGAAGTTAGTTCATTGAGGTACATGTGTGGGGTTCCAATAGAGAACCTTATCTCCTGGTTGAAATTTAACTTTTCTAATTTTTAGGTCATGAAACTTTTTGTTATAGGCCTTGTGCAACTCATTAGATGACAAGGCTAATAATCAGGATTCATTTAGTAGGTTGAGATTCATTAGTTTTTCTTTTTGGGCTAGACTTAAGTCAAGGTCAAGGTCACAAGCTATTAAAAGTGTATGGAGTTTAGATTGAATGAAAAGTGTTGGTAATTTTCCATACACAAGCTCATAGGGAGGGTAGCCTATAGGAAGTTTGTATGTTGAGCTGTAAGCCCAAAGGGCATTGTTGAGTTTTGTACTCTAGTCCTTCGTATACTTGCTAATAGTTCTTGTTAGTATTCATGTGATTTCCCTATTAGTAACCTTAGCTTGACCATTAGCTCGAGGATGGTAAGGTGTTGTGAGTTTATGTTCAACACTCAAGCGTTGCATGAGATTTCGAAAAGTAGTGTTTGTAAAATGAGTTCCATTGTCAAAAATTAATGCACGTGGAATACCAAACCTGTTTACAACATTCTGTTGTAGAAACTGTGTAGCAATAGAGAATGTACAGTCAATGATGGTTGCTGCTTTTGCCCATTTCATACAATAGTCAATAGCGACTATGATGTACACCTTTCCATTTGACATGGGCATGATGGGATCCATGAAATCAATGCCCTAGATGTTGAATGGTTCAAGTGGTTGAATCCATTGTTGAGGTCCCTCCATTCAAGCATTCATTCCATCATCTCTTTGGCATTGTTCACAAGAGTGGACATAATGGTGGGCATCCCTGAAGAGTGTTGGCCAATAGTACCCTACCATTAGGATTTTAATGGTTGTGCATCTCCCAGCATAGTGTCCTCCACAAGGACCTTCATGGGTGTCTTGGAGCACATGTAGTTGATTGACATTAGGGACACACCAATGAACTAGGCCATTAGTGCACACTTTGTAGAGGTGTCTGTTGATTTCCATTAAGTGCTTTACCTGGTGAAAAAACTACTGTTTCTTCTAGTGGTCCAACTCTTGTGGCATCTCTTGAGTGCTAAGATAGGTGAGAATGACATCATACCATTTTGGCTCATTAGGCATCTGTTTAGTTATCACCCTAGCAAAGAGGAGTTCATTAGGAAATGTATTAGATAATGGGCTTTCTTCCTATTTGTCATCCCATCGGAACCAAGACAAGTGATCAGTGACCACATTCTTAGTGTTGTTTCGATCTACCATCATAAGATCGAACTCCTACAAGAACACCAGCCACTGTATAACATGAGGGCTCATGATTGGCTTATTCATTAGGAAGAAAATGGCACTATGATCAACATGCATAAACACCTTATATCCAAGCACATAGTGCCTAAACATTTCTAGAGCAAACACCAAAACCATCAATTCTTTCTCTATGGTGATGTAGTTTAGTTGTGTACCCACAATGGTTCAGTTGGCACAGTGGATGTAATATGGATGTTTCTTGTCATCTAATTATGCCAGCGCCACTCCCAAAGCATAATTTGATGCATCCATCATGATGTTAAATGGTCTGTACTAGTCCAGTTCTTGTAGGATTTGAGTTACTACAAGCTTTTCCTTTAGTTGTTGGAATGCTTTTTCACATTCCATGGTCCAGATAAAAGGAGCATCTTTCTTTGTTAGCTTCACCAATAATTTTATGATCTTAGAAAAATTCTCTATGAATCACCGGTAGTAGCCAGTGTGTCCAAGGAATGACCGAACATCTTTAACTATTTCTAGCTGATAGGTTATTCCTTAGATGATCCTTATTTTCTTAAGGTCCACCTCAATTCTTGCTTGGGATATTCTATGCCCTAATACAATGCTCTCCTAGACCATGAGGTGACTTTTCTGGCAATTAAGCCATAAATTAGTCTCAACACATTATTTCAGCACTTGCTCTAGGTAGTCTAGGGCTTTCTCAAATGTAACTCCATGGGTGGAGAAGTCATCCATGAAGACTTCCACACCACTACGATCTACTGTTGAAAGATGCTTAGGACCAGGTGTTTGATTGTGGCAGGGGCATTACATAGACCAAAAGACATCTTATGATATGTAAAAGTCCCCTAGGGACTCAGGAACATTATTTTTTCTTGGTCCTCTAGTGCAATCTGAATTTGGTTATAGCCACTATAACCATCTAGGAAGCTATAGTAGTAATGTTCGGATATTGTGTTTAACACCTAGTCAAAAAATGGCAATTGGAAATGATCCTTGAATGTTGTCATATTCAGTAGCCTAAAATCAATGTAGACCTACCACTTACCACCTTTCTTTGGTACAATCATGAGTGGACTAACCCACTTACTATTTGCAATGGGATAAATGAACCCCACCTTGAGGAGTTGCTCAATTTCCTCTTTGATGATTTGTTTCAATTTGCAATTTAGTCACTTCTGTGGCTATCATTTTGGCTTCATGGCTAGGTCAATGTAGATGCAATGCTAGCATATCCTAGGATCAATCCATGTAAGTTTAGGATATGACCAAGCAAAAGTTGTTGACCATCTTTCAACTACTTCCAACAGCATTTGTTTCTATTTTGGAGCAAGTTTTGCATTGCTTATGATCGACTTCTTATTTTTCAAAAACACATATTCCATTCCAGCTGGTAACATTTTCAGTTCAAGGGGCTCTTATTTAAATGTGTTAGGAGTTTCCAACTCTCCCCAGTGAGTATCATCAGTTGTATCCTTAGAGAGTTGGTGATGAACTTGCTGGAGTTTATCCGTGCTTGTGACATACTCACATGTCAAGCTCTCAGTTGGTTCCATGCATAGTGTGCTACTTTCAAAATCAATGGTTAGCCACTAAGTGCCCGCTAGTTTTGTGGCTGCTACATACAAACATCTTTGAATTTCTATCTCTAACACACTCTGCTTGCATGTAGAGATAGATGGTTGCTTGATGGTCCAAATTTTTTGCACACAATTGCATGCACTATCACTATACACGATGCATGGAAATATCATCTTCTTAATATTTTCAAATGTTGTTTCTTTAGAGATTTCTAGGGAAGAATCTTTGATGGCATCTATGGTGCTTAGCCATGTTCTTCCCATGATGATTTGGAAGTCCCCTTTGTAGTTCTCCACTTTGATTACGAGAAATTCAGTAGGATAAGACCACCCATAGACAGTGGTCATAATGTCTTCTACCAATCCCAATGGAATAGTGATGAACTATTCTACTAATTGTAATCTTATGTTGCTCATCTTGAGAGGAGGTAGGTATTCGGCAGTGTATATCTCATGAAAAATCAAATAACACTAGAACCTAAATTAAGAAGAGTCTTGCATGATTCATTCCTAGAAATCTGTAAATAGATTAGAGGACTTCCAAGATTAGCTAGCTTCCTGGGAAGGTTTCCTGCATGGATCCAATCAAACATAGTATGAGTGAGCATTACAATATGGATCCTTGGTAGAGTTTGGTTTGAAGGAGGCTTGAAGGAATCTAATATGAAGAAAAAGGCAAGAGTAGGGTTGTCAACCAATAGTGTAGGTGAGGGCTTAGGTGCACTATAGGGTCGAAAGAAAGATCTTTTCTTTTATCAAGTATTCAACTCCTCTAATTGATGATTCAGTTGCAAATTAACAACTCTTGTAGCATTGTGTTGTTGCGGTTGAGTTGGAAATTTACCCTACATAGGAGGAGGAGTAGGTGGTAGCTATGCAATTGGAGGAGAAGTATATGTAGGGATAGAAGTAGGATAAGGATAATAGGCAATGTCCCTTCTTTCATGTGGAGATGGAGTCCGATAATAGTGAGAAGGGTGATCGTAAGGCTATAAATTAGAAACATGACTAGAAAAGTCATGTGGAGGCATGAGTTACTAAACGTAGTAATCATATGGATCAGGCTACCAGTAAGGGTATTATTGCCTTGGTGGTGCCAGCACCCATGATTGTGGTTGCTGCCAAAATTGATACTATTTATATGATTATAGTAGAGCTTCACTTGGATTATATAGTTGTTGCTAGTGGAACTACATGAGATTACCTTTAGGATAAGGTAACCTTCTAGATGTTTTCCTTTATGTTAGACTCTTGAAGATGTGACACAATAGGAAAACATCCCTTGAGATGTTCATACTAATAGATGTCACACCCATGATCATCATCTAATTCACTATTCACAACCTCTTTGATTGTAGAAATTTTGCCCTTACCTTTGTAATATGCATATTCTGCTTCCTTGCACCTCCTGCTCTTATGGTCACTACGTTGTTCTCTGGACTCCTTAGTAATTCTGAGGATAACTTGAAATCTGCTATCCATGAAGTTCCTTAATTAATCAACCTTGGTCATAAGTTCAGATTGGAATTGTTAAAGTGGTAAGGATTTCTTATGCACCCCCTCATCAAATACAGATTCATCCTCATTATTGCAGAATTGAACCTTCCTTTTGCGGATGGAAGTATCATGATTGTACTCCTCTACAATTTTTCTTTTCCATAGCTCACCCTCTTCTTTAGCTACCTACTCTATTGATCTTTGTACCTAATAGGCACTTAGTTCTAACAATCGCCCTTGGGAATAGACACCAAGGATCTTCCTTGTTTCATTATGAAGCCCATCTACACTGTGGTGAAGTTAAACTAATTGAGAATAACCATGGCTAGGGAATTTGTGCATCAAGGCATAGTATCAGCTAATGGTAGCATCCAAGGGTTTGTGTGTCCCTTACTTCCAACCTTGGGTTTGCTTCCTTACGTTGGACACTCTGGAGTACGTTTGATATTTATCATTGGACAACTCGAGCATGGTACTCCATTGTCTGATAGATTCCAATTCTAAAGACTGATACCAGTTCTCTGCTTCTTTGATGAGAACAAATTTAATTTCTGCCACTTGTTCTCTATGTTCTACAAGGCACATGCATCTTGGAAAGCTTGAAGATGATTCTATGAATTAGAGTTGTATCCCCCTTCAAATTGAGGAATATTGTTCATGTCTAACCATTTGATTCGACTATCTTTCACATGCCTTGTTGAGATTCTGACTACCTCTGTGATGTTAAGCATACTTCAGGTGGAAACTAAAGGCTCATCAAGGCCTTGATCATGGTGCCTACGATGACCTTTGCTACCCCTTCGTTCATGGTGATGTGCCTCTCTTGAATGTCTACATCCTTGATCTTACCTGTCTCGACGATCCCCTCAATCATTTTGGTCCCACCAGTTGTTTCATTCATTTCAATCACCTCCATCACAATCTCACCTTCTACAGTCATGGTCAGATCTAGAAGAAGAAGAAGATGATGAAGGGGAAGAAGAAGGAGAACTAGCACCATCATAGTGCCTGCTACTACCTCTTCACTGATTACGACCATGATCATGATCTTGATTCTTATTTACATCCCTATCTTGAATTGCCCCTTTGGATCCTTCTTTGTCATTGGATTCTTTGTTACCAGAATCAAGATTGTGGACTATAGAGTGCAAGTTCTAGTTTTGACCTCCATCACCAAAGTCAAAGAGAGGAGCATCATTGAATAAAAAACCTCCAAAGAAGGATTATCCACTAGCTTGTTGGTACAATGGGAATGAAGGATCATTAAGTCATTTTCCCTTCAAAAACTCATAGCACTACTCCAACTGTCGATCTCGCAGGTGTTCTACTTTGGTGGGATGATAATCCCTAGCATCAAAATCTTCCACGATATACTCCCCATGGTGATCTTGAAGACCACATCATGTAAGCATCTGATAGAGCATTGCAAGAGTAGCATGATCAAGCAGAAACACAATGTTTGACACATACTCATTAGGATGAAGATGAAGTTTGGCACATACTCATTAGGATGAGTGTATATAATTCAATATTATTGAGGCTTTGACAACTGAACTTTATCAGTCTTTGGCTGAGAAGTGCTCCTATGAGAAGAAGACATTTTTGATTACTGAAACAAAAACCACAGTGTGCTCTAAGAATTTGTTGTAGTAATTGTGAAATAATATATGACTCTAAGGTTTGTTTCAATGATTTAAATACTTTCACTAAGTCCTAGATAGTGTACTAAATAACAAAAAGGTCCCTAGAAACGGTACCAATGATGAGCGACGAGGTACCCCTACGCCCAATCATACAAATCACTAAGGCATTACGTGCGATCCGATCAAATTCTGTGGAGCTATAGTTATCTCGTACACTAGTTTCTCTAGGAAGTGGAATGATGTTGAGAACATTCATTGTCTTCCCAACTACACTTGTGAGGCTCAAGGATGTGGGTTAAGTGTAATTAAGGTATATGAATTTTTGTCATTTTATACTTTATGGGTGTAATCGCCTACAATAAGAATAAAGGGTAGAGTAGATTGAAAACTAATGTCTATTGCCTAGCTACCCTAACACAAGTAATTGCCCCACTTTCCTAAACACATCCTAAATACATATAGCACTGCTGGGCAACCAAATGCTAAGGATTACTGGATTACCAAGTACTATATGAATGCTCAAAGTGGTCATGCTCATGTTCATTAACTGCTGGAAATAAATTACTTAATCAAATGCATTAAAGTAAAGAATAAGAAAGTAAAATTCATTAAAGAAAATATTAATCTATTCTCAATGCTATAAGGATTATCAAAAGAGTTCATTTTATTCCTATCACATTGCTATGCTCAGGTACATCAGTGCTTGAACAAAGAATCGTACACACTTAGACTCCTTCTGCAAGCACTCAGAAAATATTCTAACTTCGAGGAAAAGAAATGGCAAGAGCTTGGCTACTCTAACGAAACTAACCAAAAATTGACTAAAAACTAGAGCCTAGACATGGTATTTATAGACTTAGGATAAATGCCCTGATGTCAGACACTTGACATCGAAGCCAAGCCCTAACATCGCATACGCAATGTTGCAACCAACAAAAAATCATGATTCATCACTTAGTTCTTTTGATACCTTTCTTATTATACTAGATTATGGTTAGGCTTGTTTGTGATCTTGGTAGGTTATGTTATTTTAATATTATTTTATTAATTAACTACCAGAGTTTGTTTGTTAGGTTTAACACACTTGGGATGAGTAATTTAATATTATTTTGATGGATCAACCTTGGGAAGTTAAGATAATTTCAAAAAAATTTCTAGAAGAAACTAAAGGTTTATGTTCCCCATAACATAAAGCCTACGTTCAGTAGCTCAAGGATTGAAAAATGGGTTGAATCAGGTTAGTGATTTGAGAGGTATGGCTATTGGAAGGATCTTAGGCTCTAAAAAATTTGAAAAAATCTTCATGCTTTAGTGTGAAATGATGTAAAAATGGTTAAGATGTGTATATATATTATATTTGTACTATGTCAATGAGGATGCATTGATGTAGCTACTTTGATGAATCCCACTACATCGATAGTATTGCATTAATGTAGTTATATGATACTTTCATACGAAAAGTGAGGAAATTAGGTGAGTTTTAGAATGAAACAAGAGTTCAATTGAAGCCAAAAAAACATAGAATGATGATACAAACATAGAAGAGGGTTGTAATTTTATTGGAAGAGGAAAATGGATTGGAGTTGGATAAACTAGTAGTGCCAAAAGAAAGCAAGACTGGACTTGTAAAATATAAGTGGTTGAGATCGATTGGAGAAATGACCAAGGGATAGGAAGTTTAACTTAAAGAGATTAAAGGGTATGCAAGTGGATCCTCCCCAAAGTAAGGTTATGCCTATGATGCCATTGCATGCTATCATCACAAGGAGTTTGTAGGCATCAAGAATGATTAATGGTCAGTATAAGTGAAAAGTCAAATCCATGTGAGAGATTGTCCAAGGATTATGTCACTTCCATAACAAATACATTAATTGACAATGATAAGAGGCAATGAGATGATCAGTGGTGACATAAGAATGATGGTAGAGAGAGTGTGGTAGTTAGGTGATCTAGATGTAGATTGTGTGAAATCCTTATGGAGTTTATGATTAAGATAATTTGATACTAGTACATCCCTAGTCAAGAACAAGTCCATTCCATTGACAGTGACATTGCATTAATATATCCTTTCTCAAAACCCATCAAAAGTACATAATAACTCCCATAGGACAATCACCACTCTAAGAGAAGAAGAAAATAGAAGAAGGAAGAAAGGGCCTTAATTAAAGGGATGCCTTTAGGCATGAGGAACATATCTTTCTAGCCTCATAACTAGTGCTTGTAGCCCATTATTATGTTTAAGGGATATGCTTTGAATTCTCATATTTTTTTATTTCATAGGAACCACACCATGTAAGGACATGCTTCCTATTATGATCGACAATAGGAGTGGTGATCTACTAATGAGAGATAATAAAACTTAAAAGGAAAGTTGAAAAGAACATATAAAAAATCTACTTCAGGTCATACCCTTATTCATTCCCACTTGGTCCATTCCGAGTTTGTTAAGTAATAAGATTATTAATTACTTTAAGTTTCAATTATGGAAGAATCTCGAGAGAGTAGATGGAATGGATGGATGTTGTGGACTCAATGCCTGATATCATTAGAAAATTAACAACATGTTATTCAAGGACATAAACTAGAGATAAAATTTGATCATTTAGTAATTAATCATAATATTAAATATTACATCTATTAACTTCCAGTAGTAGTAGTAGTAGCCATAGTAAAAATTTAAGATTTTGTAACAAACAAAACAAAACAACACATAAGATAAAACCAAACATGGTAAAATTAAAAGAAATAAATGAGAAAATATATTTAAAACATAGTAAAATATTCAAGAAAAATGAAAAACATATGAAAAATAGGGTAAAATAAATAGGTGAAAATTTGGAAATCCTTCATAGAATATTAATATGAGTGGCTATCTCTTCCATGACTAAGTTGAAAGGAGGAGATCCAAAAAATAAAGCATGTTCACCTATCTACTCAGGTGTTAGTGCTATTGGTTATTCTAGGTTTCAAAAAAGGCTTTACTTGTTGGATGTTGACTAAAAACTATTTCTTTGGGCTTGGAGGATGGTAAATTATCATGATACCATAAGGAAAAATTGCATGAATGATGTAAGGTTCTTCTCATAGCATTTAAAAATTTGTATGTTCTGATACATGTGTGGGGTTCTAATAAAGAACCTTATCACCCAATTGAAATTTAACTTTCCTTATTCATGCATTATGATGTTGTTTGGTAGGTGTATTGTACACTTCATTCATTAATAGGACTACTTCTAAGTTCTCTTCTAGCATATTTAATGTTATTAGACATTCCCTTTGTGCTAGGCTTAGATCAAGGTCAAGCTCATAGGCCATTTAGAGTGTACCAAGCTTAGCTTGGATTAGAAGTATTAGTAGTTTTCTATACACCAACTCATAGGGAGAATAACCTATAGGAAGTTTCTAGTTTTATCGATAAGCCCATAACGAATCATTGAGTTTTGTGCTCTAATGTTTCCTATATTTACTAATTGAGCATGTTAGTATCTTGGTTATTTCCCTATTAGTAACTTTAGCTTGACTATAAGCTTGGGGTGATAGGGAGTTATCAATTTATGTAGCATTCCTAAGCGTTGGATCAGTTTCTAAAATGTAGCACCTATAAAGTGAGTTTCATTACTAGAAATAAGTGCCCTAGGAATACCAAACCCCTTTACCACATTCTATTGAACAAACAATACTATAGTGAAAGATGAATAGTCAATGACGACTATACCTTCAATCCACTTATTGCAATACTCAACTGCTACAACGATAGACACCTTCCCATTGGACATGGTGTTGATGGACCCCATGAAGTCAATGCCCTAGAGGTCAAAAGAATATAATGATTAAATACACTATTAGGATCATTCCATTTGTATGGTCATTTCTACATCTCTTTGGCAACACTTGTATGAACAAGAAAATTGATGGACACCCCTATGAATTGTTAGTCAAAAGTATCTTGCCATGAGGATTTTCACAACCATCCTTCTCCCTACATAATGTCTCCTATAAGAACCTTCATGAGCATCCTGGAGGATCTATAGTTGATTAGCATCGGGCACACACCATCGTACCAAGCCATCATCACAAGCCTTGTAAAGGTTACTATTGATCTCCATGTAATTATTAACTTGGTGAAGAAATTATGCTTTATTCTTATTGTCTCATTCTTGAAGAGTATCTTGAGTAAGTAGATAAGAGAGGAATTAATTATATCAATTAGAACCTCTAGGATCTTAAACTTCAACAAATTTGTCAAAGAGAAGTTCATCTAGAAATTGATTAGATAAACATCCCTCATCCTCTTTTCTCTCACATCATAACTGAGATAAGTGATTAGCAACCATATTCTTAGTTTCTTTTCTATCTACCATCATAAGATTGAATGCTTGTAGAATCACTAGCCATTGTATGACACAAGGATCATTGCTAGCTTATCCATTAGGAACTTGATAGCACTTTGGTCTGTGTGCACAAAGATCTGATATCCCATCACATAATGCATGAATTTCTCTAAGGTGTACACCATTGTCATGAAATCTTTTTTCATAGTGGTGTAGTTTAATTATGCCCTCATAATGTTTCTTCTTGCACAATGGATGTAATAAGGACGTTTCTAATTGTTCAATTGTATAAGCATGACCTCCAATGCATAATTGAATGCATCCATCATGATGTGGAAGGGTCTAGACCAACCTGGAGCATGTAGAATGGGAGTCTCTATGAGATTTTTATTTAACTACTAGAATGATAGTTTGTATTCCTTAATGTAGTTGAAGGATGCATCCTTCTTTATTAGCTCTACCAATGGCTTAGCAAATCTTTAGAAGTTCTTGATGAAATTCCAATTATAGCTAGTATGTTCAAGAAATGACCTTACATCTTTTACTATTTTAGGCTATTTGATAATTCCTTGGATGATCCATACTTTCTTTGAGTCCACATCAATCCATTTTTATAAAATTTGGTACCTGAAAACTATGTCTTTTTGGGTCATCAAGTGGCCTTTTTGCCAGTTGAGCTTCAAATTAAATTTCATGCTTTATTGAAGCACTTGCTCAATATGGTTCAAGGCTTACTCAAGAGTGATAACATAGGTAGATAAGTCATCCATGAGGATTTCTACCTCACTATTAATTTGCTATTGAAAGATGCTTAGCACTAACTGTTGAAAAGTAGCAGGAGTGTTACATAGGCCAAAGGGCATCTTTCTCTACACAAAAGTCTCCCAGGAACTTGTGAACATTGTTTTGGCTTGATCCTTTGACGTGATCTGGATATGGTTATAGCCACTATGATTATCCAGAAAGATGTAATAGCAATGTCCTGTAATGATGTCTAACACTTGGTCAGAAAATGACAATGAAAAATGATCTTTGAAGGTTTCCATATTCAAAAGCTTGAAGTCTATGCAAATATCTCACTTTTCTCCTTTCTTAGGTACAATCACAATTGGGCTAATCGATTCACTATCCACAACTGGATATAGGAACCCAACCTTAAGAAGTTATTCTACTTCTTCCTTGAAAAATTTCTTAAGTTTTGGGTTTAATCTTCTTTGTAATTGTCTTTTTGACTTGGTGGAAGAGTTTGTATATATGTGGTGTTGGCATATTTGTGGATATATCCCTATTAGTTCATGATATAACCAAGCAAAGGATGTTGACCATTTATTTACCACCTTCAACAGCTTCTTCTTCTAATCATAAGCAAGGTTGAAATTAATGATTATTGAGTTACCACTATTAAAGAAAGCATATTCTAGAGTTTCCCATAAATTTTTTAGTTCAAGGGGCTCCTACTTAAAGTGATATGAGATTTCCAACTCTCCCCAATTCATTTCATTCTATGTATGGGAGAGTTGGCTATGGAGCTACTCTATTTCATCTATATTCTCAATGTAGGCAATTGTAAGGCTCTCCAATGATTCCATCATATTGTGGATTTAGCTTGATGTTCTGATATTAGACAATGGGTACCATCCTATTATATGGATGATGCATATAGGAACTTTTGAATGACTATTGTTTCAGCATACTGGTTGTAGTGTTAGATAGATATACCTTTGCTATCCATATTTTCTTCACCTAATGGTACCTTGTGTCACTATATGCGATGCATGAAACCCTCTTTCTTCTTAATTTTTCCAAATTCATTTTTCTTAGAGATTTCCAAAGAAAGGTCTTGAATCCCCATCTTGGCATCTATGGTACTTAGCCAAACCATTCTCATAATGATAAGGAAGTTCCCCCCTTACAATTATCCACATGGATTACAAGGAAATATATAAGATAGGACCATCCACAAAGGGTGGTCACAATGTCCTCCACTAGCCCTAAAGAAATAGTGATTGACTAATCCACAAGTTCTAGTTTGATATTACTCCTCTTTAGAGGAGGCAAGTTCCAGGTCATGTACATTTATTATGAGATTAAGTTCATCCTAGAACATGAATTCAACTAAGCATTACATGAATCATTTACTACATTCTATAAATAGATAAGGAGACTTGCAGGATTAGATTACTTCCTAGGAAGGTGGCCAATATTTATCCAATTGGTAACCGTGTGGGTTAACATGACAATGTGGACATTGGAGAACTTTTGGTTTGAAGGTACTTTTAGAGGTAGATGAGGTAGGGTTAATAGCCACAGGTGTCTACAAGGGTTTTGTAGGATTGTTTGTTCTAAAGAATACTTTCTTATGAGGTTTCTATCTAGAACCACTCACATGAATATTTGGCTATAAGTTTACTACCCTTGTGGTATTTCGCTACTATGGCTATGGTGGAATTTCTGTATGCATAGGTGGAGTAGGTGGTAAGGATGTTGTGATTAATGATGTAGGAATTGTTAAGAGATATGGAGGAGGAAAAGGAAAAAGAGACTCACTTCTTAGAGAAGGTGCTCTATAATATTTTTAAGGATGGTAGTTGGGAGAGAAGGAGATGTGGCTAGAGGAGTCATGAAGAGATACATGTTGCTAGACATAATATCCATATGGAAATGGATATCTATAAGGATACTACTATCATGGTGGTGACATCTCCCATGACTATAGATTTTACCATTGTTGGTATTGCTCTTGAGGTTGATAAGGTTCTTGTCTCTGATAATATCTTCTTTGGTGGAAATGATACTTGTAATTTTCTTGTGAGTAAGGTAATCGCCTAGGTGTTTAACTTTTTATAAATTTGGGATTGAATGCATGCACCTCAAATTCTTACACATGTGACAACTCTAGGCAACATCCCTTAGGATGTTCATGCTAGTAGATATTACTCCCATCATCATTCATTTTGGGATCTATCACCTCTTTGACTATCATAGATTTACTATTTTGATGATGTTAACTCCTTTGTCTATCCTTTTTTCTCCTTCTATCTTAACCACTACTCCCTTGCTTCACTCTTTCTTCTACACTTTTAAGAGCTATTTGGAACTTTTCATCTAAGGAGTTCCACATTTTATCAAACTTAGCTGATATTTCAGTGATAAATTTTTGTATCAACAAGGTCTTCCTCTATACAACTTCATCAAGAGGTGCTTCCTCCTTTAAATCATAAAAACACACCTTCGTTTTGTGAATGGGGGGTTCCATGTTATTCTCCTTTGCACTCTCATGTTTTGTCTACTCCCCTTTCTTTCTTGGCCACCTATTCTATTAGCCTTTGAATTTGATGGACCCACATTTTAGAGAGTCTTTCTTTGGCATAGACCTCAAGGGTTTTTCTATTTTTATTCTAAAGTCCATCTACAATATGACAAAGTTGTTCTCTTTGAGAGTAACCATGGCCTATGCATTGGTGTAATAGAGAGTAGTACCTACCTAGGGCCACATCCAAGGACTCATGATTTTCTTATTTTCATCCTTGAATTTGCCTCTATAAGTTAGAACTTTAGAGTATGTTTAGTACTTGTTGTTGAATAGTTCCAACATGGTACTCTATCGACAAATAAATTATGGTTCTAAGAATTGGTACTAGACTTTCACTTCTTTGATGAGTATCATTGGGAATAATTTAAGCTTCTACCATTCATTTTCTATGTTTTGTAAAGTGCATGCATTATGAAAAGCTTGTATGTGATTTTGTAGATCTACATTATATCCCCCTTCAAACCTAGAAATATTATGCATATCTAGCCACTTAATCCTACTATCTCTTTGATGCCTTATGGATATTCTTATTGCCTTTGAGATATTGAGCATGTTTCTAGTAGCTAGCAAAGGCTTATCATAGTCATTCCATTCATGGTGGCTCCATTTATGGCCATGATGCCTATGATGAGTCCTATTATGCCTTCATTCTTGATGGTGCTCTTCTTCCCCTTATGGTTGTCTATGCCTTTAGTGTTGATCATCTTGTTGGGATCTTCGTTCATCTCCATCGTGATCCTGACTACTTATCCTTTTGTCTTGGCCACATCTCCTTTTATCAGAGTTTGAAAAAAAATAGGATGATGAGTTGGAAGAATATAAAATTTCTATTCTAGATTTAGTTAAATCCTATGGTTCGTTACACTCGTTACTTGATTCCTAGTCTGTAGTTGTGACATCTATTACTACATCTATGACATTTGAGCAGGTTGTGTCTACCATTTAGGATTTAGAAGGAAGAGTAGATGACTCCTATGGATCTAGAAATGTTCATGTGGTAGAGGAAAGAGGGAGAAGTAGAAGAAATTTCCCAAGTAGGAGGAGAAGTAAGAACAAATGTGTATCATGTGGCAAAACTCAAACTCAAGAGTGTTGGTTTTGTAAGAAGAAAGGTCATTTGAAGAAGGATTGATTTGCATGAAAAGCATAGAAAGATAAAGGAAAGGAGAAGAAGTCAAAAGAAGGAACATTAGAGGTAAATACAATTAATGAAAATGTTAGTTTCTTAGTTCAAGAACTATGTACAATGGTGGTAGATGGATGTAGCAATGACATTTGATTGATTGACTCAGCTGCCTCTCTTCACATTTATCCAGATAAGTCTTGTTTTGCATCTTACCATGAAGTTAAATCTAGTTTTTTATATGCTGCTAATGAAAAAACTTTAAAAGTTCTTGGAATTAGAAGTATAAGTCTACAACAAGCAGGGATGCCAAAGGTGACAATAGATAATGTTAGACATGTTTCTAAAGTCACAAAGAAGCTAATTTTAGTTCCATAGCTAGATGATTCAGGTATCAATTTCAGTAGTGGAGGTGGACATTGGAGGATTTCCAAGGGAATCATGACCATTCTGAAAGGAAAGAAGGAGGGCAACTTATATACGTTGATGGCAGATTCATGTAATTGTATTGTAGTAATTTCTGATGTAGAAAGTTTTGAAGTGTGGCATAGACATCTTGGACACATTAGCTGGTCAAGCTTAAAGGTGCTTCAAAATTAGTCTCTCATTCTTGTATTTTATTATGCCCAAACTAATTGCAAAGACTATTTAGTTGAAAAATCTAAGAGAGTAAACTTCCATAGGAATCTGGACAGCAGAAAGAAAAATAAGTTAGAATTGGCCTATTTTGATGTTTTCAGTCCTATGACTCCCATTTCTCTTGGTGGATCTATTTATTTTGTAGCTTTCATAGATGATTGTACAAGAAGGTTTGGGTTTATATGTTGAAATCAAAAGGTGAAGTGTTTTCAGTTTTCAAAACATTTGTTGCAAGAGTAGAAAATGAAACAGGTTTGAAAATAAAATGTTTGCAAACTAATAATGGTGGGAAGTACGCTTCCAAAGTGTTTGCTAATCTCTGTAATAGAAAAGGAATTAGGCACATTTGTATCCATCCTAGTACACCACAGGAAAATGGAGTTTCTGAAAGATGCAACAGAAGATTGTTGGATTGTGTTAGAACAATGGTTTCAGGTGTTGGCCTACCTAAGATGTTTTAAGGAGAGGCAGTTATGACTACAAATTTGGTGAATAGGTTTTCACATTCTTCAATTGATAATGTTGTTCCAGAAGTTGTTTGGAGAGGTAAAGACATTTCATATAGTCATTTAAGAATTTTTGGATGTGAGGCATTTATGCATATTCCAAAGGAGAATAGAACTAAGCTACAAGATAGGGCTAAACATTGCATATTTTTTGGATATGGAGAAGATGATTTAGGATTCAAACTTTGGGATCCTAAATTGAAACATGTAGTGAGATCAAGGAACATTAAATTCAGAAAAAATGTCATGTTTAGTGAGTTGCAAATGAAAGACAAGGACAATAATGGCTTAGACAACATGAGAACTCCTTGTAGGATGACTGAAGAAGTTAAAAATGATGAAATTCATGGATTTTTTAGATTTGGAAACATAGGACAACATGCTGAAATTACATGGTAGCAAGCTAAAAACTCAGGACAATAAGAAGAAAATGGAGGAAAATAAGGAAATGAAAAGGAAGATGATGAACAACAAGCTGTAGATGTGTCTCATTAGGTTAGAAGGTCAACAAGGGTTACTAGACCTCCTGATAGGTACTCTCCCTTGCTGAATTATGTACTTTAGAGTGATAGTGGTGAACCAAAAATAATGGAAGAAGTCATGATGTGTACTGATGCTACAAAGTGGAATGCAGTTATGAATGATGAAGGGGAATCACTCTAGCAAAACAAAACGTGGGAGCTAGTTCAGTTGCCAAAAGGGAGAAAACCCTTGGAGTGTAGGTGGCTATATAGAATTAAAATAGAGGCTAATGGGGGAAAATGTTTCAAGGCCAGGTTGGTGGTGAAAGGCTATGCATAGAATCTAGGCATAGAATTCCAAGAAATTTTTTCTTTAGTCGTAAAACACTCTTCTATACATTTAGTGCCATCTTTGGTGGCCTGCATGGACTTAGAATTGGAATAGCTTGACATAAAAATAACATTCCCCCATGGAGATTTGGAGGAGGAAATATACATGAACAACCAAAAGGGTATGAAAAACAACAAGGTTCAGGTCTGGTTTGTAGATTGAAAAAGAGCTTAGATGGTCTGAAATAAGCCCCTAGACAGTGGTATAAAAGGTTTGATACCTTCATGAAGAAGCTAAATTATCAGAGAAACAATTTGGACCACTGTGTGTATTTTTCTAAAGATGTTTCGGGTAAGCTTATAATGTTATTGTTGTATGTTGATGATATGTTAATTGCTGGAAATGACATGGTAGAAATAAAACATATAAAACTAGAAATGGACAAAGAATTTGCTATGAAGGATTTGGGACAGCCAAAGAAAATTCTTAGGATGAATATATATTGGGAAGAAAAAGGAAGAAGCTATGGGTGAGTCAAGAAGATTACATTGGAAAGGTTCTAAAATGTTTTGACATGGAGGATGCAAAACTTGTAAATACACCTCGTTTAGCATAATTTAATTTATCAAAGGAGGATTATCCAAAGTCAAAAGAGGACTTTGAAAAGGTGAAAAATGTCCCATATACTTCTACTGTTGGGTCATTAATGTATGTCATAGTTTGTACATGTCATGATATTGCTTATGCCATTAGAGTAGTTAGTTGATTTATGATCAACTATGGGTGGAATCACTAGTTGGTTGTTAAATCAATTCTAAAATATTTAAAGGGCAGAAAAACACATTGCTTGTGTTTTGGAGATGCTAATATGCACATTGAAGGTTTTGTAGATGCAAACTTTACTGCTAATCATGATATAAGACATTCCACTACAGGGTATACATTTATTTTTGGTAGTGTAGCAGTGTGTTGGTTGTCACATCTACAACCACTGGTAACTTTATCTATAATTGAATTAGAATATGTAGCTCTCACAGAAGCATGCAAGGAGATGTTATGGATGAAGAGATTCCTGTAACCTCTTGGATTAAAACAACAAAGGTATGTTGTGTTTTATGATAGTTTGAGTGCAATCCATCTTGCAAAGAATTCTACCTTTCATGCCAGGATGAAGCATATAGATATCCAGTTCCACTTCATAAGAGAAATAATAGAGGACAACTTGGTGCATATTCAGAAGGTCCATACAAAGCTTAATGTTGATGATGCTTTAACAAAACCAATGATAACTAAAAAACACATTTTCTATAAGAAGAAGCTTGGGATAGCTGAAGCTAAATTAAAAGTGCACATCTCTTGAAGGTTGGTTGGATTTGTCTTCAAGGGGGAGTTTTTTGGAAAAATGAAGACAAATACATTGGTATTATTTGTTGTATCTCCTTTTATGTTTTTAAAAGGATGTTGCAATTTTTAAATGTTGATATGAAAAAAAAATAAAGGGGTTAGTTTGTAAAGTGATGTTTATGTGGGGATGTGTTTTATCCCACGTGTTAGGATTGGGATTTGGTCCTAATGTTTCCTTATAAATAGAATGCTTGAGGTAGCCTTTAAGTGTGTGTTTTTTATGTGGAAGAATTGTATTGAGGTTTTACCTTGGAGACGAGATTCTGAGATCCGAGATCTATTGGAGTAACAAATTGGATGCTTAGGAAAGCTATAAGGATGGCTTGTGTTCTTACGATTTGAGTAGAATAGAAGGCAGATTAGCATTGTTGTGGAGGTAGGGTAAAAAGGGCCTGAACCATGTAAATCTCTGTGTTCTTGTGCTATTTTCTTTCGCTATTTTCATTTTGCTTTTATAGAAAATGTTTGTTGGAGTTTACAATGGTTTTTTTAGTGATTTATAACATCTATTTGATCTACTATAGCGTAATATTTTCTGCCTTTAACATTTTATTCAGATCTACAGTGTTCTAATAATTTCTCTAGAGCTTCTCTAGTGTATTTTTAGGCTTCTCTAGTGTATTTTTAGATTTGATCTGCTGATTGTTTTATTGAAATTATCACTTCCAATTATAACACTTGAAGGATATGTCATCAAAGGAAAAGAAGATAAGGTATCCAAACTAAATAAAGCATTATATGGATTAAAGCAGGCTCCAATGGCATGGTTTCATAGAATCAATGATTATTTGCTAAAAATAAAATCTTCATCTTGTATGTTTGAGTTCACTTTGAATTACAAACATGATAATATAGATTTCATCATAATCTCATTATACGTGGATAATCTCATCTTCTTGTCCATAAATAATAAATTGATAGAAGAATTCAAGCTTGATATAAATAGTGAATTTGAGATGAAAGACTTAGAAGAATTGAAATACTTTCTTAGAATTTAAGTTGAGCAAGAAAAGGAGGGAATCAAATTTCATTAAATCGAATATGCTTCATTCATGCTGGAAAAATATAAAATCAGCAAAGAAAAAATTACAATATCTCCACTTCCTCTTAATTTGAAGCTTTAATATAAGGATATCACACCTCTTATTGATGCAACTCAACATAGAAGTATGACTGGAGTGATCAAATTTATATGCTACACAAGACCATATCTTGAGTTTGGTATATCCTACCTATCATGATTCATGTAAGAATGAAGGCAAAGCCACCTGAATGCTTTCACACATGTTGTAAGATACATTAAAGGCACAATAGATCATGGACTCATCTATACCAAAGGGAATGAACAAGTTCATACTTATTTAGATGGTGGCTAGGGAAGAGATCATAATGATAGAAAATCTACATTAGGAGTCATAATATTCCATGGAGATAATGCAATATATTGAAAATCAAAAAACAAACTTCAATTCATCTCTCAACTTGTGAAGCTAAATTCATAGCTATGGCTGAGTGCATACAACATATACTTTGGCTCAAGAAACTCACGACACACTTACGATTCCAAGTTGGTCTTTTAATCAAACTATTTTGTGATAACACAACAACGATCCAAATATCAAATAAACATGTGCTACATAGGAAATCAAAGCACATAGACATCAAATAAGAAGTAAAAGAGGTAACCATCAAACCTGATTATGTGCAAACCAATAATCAACTAATAGATTTATTAAGTAAATTTGTTTTAAATTATAGAAATGAGTACATTTGTCATGGTATAAGCATAAAGAAGATTTAAGAATCAAGATAAGAAGATAAGAAAAATTATACATTTCACACTAAAGGAGGGATGGTTAGAGATAGTCTGTCATGTCCCATATCGTCAACAAGATAAACAAGAGAAAGAAAAGTTAAACTTGCACTTTATCATCATATTAAGTAAAAAGACAATTTGATTTTTATTTTATTAAAATATTAATGGGTGGATACAATTAGAGAATAAACCCAGTCTCTCATGTCTCGAATTTCTAGCCCAAATTTCCATAAAATAAGCATGTCCTATCATATTCAATTAGGGATCTGTTATTTGACTATAAATATGTAGGCAAATCATGTTTGTAAGAGATACAATTGATACCATTGAGGCAATCTGATGCTACAACAACAAGATAGTTTATGTTACAAAATTTTCTACTCCAATAACTTTCATCATCCATCATGGATTCATCATATTCACTAATTCATTAGTCCAAGAAGTTAAATAATCATATTTAGGGTCACTGTTGTGTAATAGATTTTAACCATTAGATCAACTTAAATCAACTCCAAATTTTGAAGGTAGGAATATTGTTGAAAGGGTTTTATATCATGTATTTATGTACTCCATAAGTCTCTCTATCATCATATAACTACAATAGAAACAGAGTGTTTGCCAACTACAATAGAATTGAAAAATGGGGAGGCTTAGATTATGCAAAAGATTCTGGAAATTTCCAAGCAGAT
>MNCI01037731.1:83316-127771 GCA_015680685.1 Gnetum montanum
GTGAGAGCATAAATTCGGCCGATGGTGAGAGCATAAATTCGGCCGATGGTGAGAGCAAACAGTAATTCATGGAATTTTTTTTTTCAGAAAACTCATCCTTAGGAAAAATAAGGTACAGAACTCTTGTTCTTCGTCCAGAAGACATGAAAATTTGGGTTTTTAAATCTTGTTCTTCTTCCAGAAGTCGTGAAATTTTTTACTCAAAGAACTTTTTACTTGTAAACTAATAAGATTCTATCGGCCAATTTATAGATATATATTATAAATATATATAACTAAGGTAGTGATTGCCAGTTGTCTTCTACTGCAGCGATGATTTAAACATAACAGATAGAAATATTATAAGACCATGGAATGCTTTATTGAATGATCATAAACATGTTGTAATACAGCAGAAATGATCAATGTACAAAATTGCATAATTGAAAATGTATAGTTACAAATGATCTGACATTCAAAATGGTAAAAATTAGTTGATAGAAAAGAATGAGATCATTCTTCATTAGATACAATGTGTTGCTCTTCATCCAATCTACTTTGAAGATGCGAAGCCTTAAATATCTTGATATATCTTTCTTTGGAGATCGGAGGGAACTCTATAAACATCATTGGTGAAAGAGGAGTCAATGTATCTACAAGGGATGCCTCACCCTTAGACCCCTCATGATCTAAGATAAGGTTTGTCAAGGCACCGCAGCAAAACTATCCAATCTTGGTTGCCTACATATTTGTGATCATTGGATAAGTATAAAGAGGACTAAGAATGGAAGCAATAGGAGAAAGTCATAGTGCTGGCTTGGTACTGCCAAGTTAGAATATATTTTCTAACACTTAAGTGCCACTCAAGGGCACATTAGATTGTTCCATGGTCCTTGAACCATAGGGAGGAACCAAAAGAACCTTTTCCCTACCCTAGGACCTCTCTCCCATTTCAGCTCTCTTTAAAGCATGTTTGTCTTTAAATTACACATAATAAAGCTTGATTATAATGATGTCAAACACAGTAATTTTTTTTAAAAAAAAGATTGTGAGTTTGATAGTTGTCTCTTTTTATAAGTGTGATGATAAGCCAACGCAATAGTAGAGAAAGAAATACAAGGGGGATTGAGTATGGGCAAAATGATCTGAGTTTGAATACAGGGCAAAACTAAATGTGGAGAAAAAATAAATCCAGCAGAGAGAAAAAAAATTTGAGTAAATGCTGTCACCAGAGAAGCAACATAGAAAACACATAAGCGTTGGGGCTAGACAAATCAATGCTAGTTTCCTTCTTAAAGTGGGACAATTCTTGTATTAATAAAGCAACTACAGAACAAAACAACGTCGGTGGGCTGGACAAATCAATTGAATTCACGTTGTGAGTAGGGGTTAAGTTACCAAAGCAAGAGTGAGAAAGGGCATAAAAACAAACAAAGCAAGGAGAAACAAATCAACGTAACAAAAAATGGAAATGTACCGCATCAAAATTTATGCCATGGTCAGCAATCAATCAGCCTTCTTTCTTGGAATACATTAAATCAAACGACAATGTACGGAATTGATTGCCTACTGAAAATGTCAAACGACGTTGTCTGCGTTTACACTTCTCACACTTGTTTGCATCTCCAAGAAATTTTCGAGCAATTTACACTTCACGCTCATTTGTTTCTCCAAAGAATTTCCGGGAAATTTACACGGCTCACACTTCTTCGCTCTCCTTTACTTTTATGTCTTGTTGGATATGTAATAATCTAGAGGCGTTGCAGTAAAGCAAAATTGCCAAAAAGTGTAAGAGTAAGAAGAGTTGAGATTTTGCAGCGGAGAATGGAGAGCAGGGTTCATGCACATGTAGTATTTTGTAGTAGTTGCAGAGAAAGAAGCAGTTGCCAACGTATGATTCCATGCAGAGGGCAAATTTTGTCTCGCATAATCTGTGACTTGATCGGCTACTTTTCTCACTACTTTATCTGTTCCAGGCCAAAACGGTCGTCACGTCAACGCACTAAAACCCACCCACGCTGTTTCAGTTGTTGATGAGCACATTCGGTGGCCTTTCATGGAACCTTGGGACATTATTCCAAAGTATTTATGCAAAGTAAACTTTCTAGTGGTGCTAGGACACACAAATTCCACAACTTGAGAGCCTTTCTACAATTTTATTTGGCAAGTTTAGAGATCCTTTCCACCATTTTATTTATCGCAATGCGAGGACTTGTGTGATGAAAAATTTCTCCGTCACGTCAACACACGCAACGACCAAAATTCTTCTGCTCATGCTGCGCTGCTGCTGACTCTCAGTCAAATGCAGGTTTGAATATGAAAAACTACACTCCATCGTGAATGTCGTGCCTTCTTAACGCAAGCTTTCGCGCACTCGGCCAAAACGGAAGCAGAAATGGCTGCAAACATGGTGGCAACGGCTCTGGCGGCTGTCATGTTTTCATTCTCATTCCGTTTCGTGCCAGCGCAAGGGCAGAAGGTAGGGTTTGAGTGCAGTGCGATGATGAAGGGAAAATCATGCCGATCTCTACCTCTGGCCGCGGATGCAGTCACAGCCGCAGCCACAGTCAAGGCCGCGGCTGTGGTAGATCTGCTGGTCGTGGTCGCAGCAGAGGCCGCGGTTCTAACAGATCTAATTGGGTGATTGGCTTATTCATGGAATAAGTAATTCAGGTTGGGCTGTCATTTGCAGCAGCGCCTCCTATGTCATCAGCATCCGGTGCTTCACCACTGCTGCCACACAAAGAGCCATGACAGACACAAAGAAAATCGTCGCCGCGGAGAACTCACAGACCAATCTGCAACACGTCATGCCGTCCCTCCTGCAGTGCCATTCCTTGCACTTTTACACAAGGAAGTCGCCAAGTCTGCATCCGCCAAACAGCGCCAGAACATGGCAAAATTTTCTTTCCTATGGTAGACAGTAGAATCTGGGCCAAAATTCCACCGCAGCAATAGGACACTTTCAGGGAATAATCTCTCTTCCACCATTCCTGCACGCTACACCGCGCCATGTCTCTAATGGGTCTGCAGTCGTCTGCAACTCTCCGTTTCTTCTTTTCACCTGCGTGGATGACGAACCTGCCATGCATGCCATCCTTTCCGCCAAACTTGCGGAAGGCAAATTGCAGATTCTGTGCAACACTGGGCCTGCACTGAAATAGCAGCGTAGAAAAAAGAAAGGTTGCTAAATTCAAGCTCTTAGACAACGTCGGACGTTACGGTGCTTGCGAAAGGTTGAGATATCTGATTTTGCAGTTTCCATTAACATCCATTGTCATGTTTCCATGTTCAGGCATTCGGTCCTCAGATGAAGTCATACGTTGGGTCCTATATCATAGTTTCTGTTCACCATCAGGAACATGGATTTCATAGACGCGTGGCCGTGGCCGCTCTCTGCCGGCGTCAACAGCCACTTCGATGCCGGAGTTAGGCCGTAGCGCGTGATGCCGTCGTCGACTGCATCCTTCTCTGCAAAGAAGAAACGCTGTGCCACATGGAATCGCATGATGCGATTGAGAACGTCCAGATCCACCAGATTCTTGCTCTGCAGGCGCTGCCCGATTTCTGCAAGCGTTAGCTTGGCGTTCGGACCCTCCGCTGCGAGAATATCCGGAATGCCCAGCTTTAAGGCTGCCGTCGCCATGAACGTTTCTGCAAATGCAAAAATGAATCGCCTTGCAGCCTTCTGACCCTCTACTTCCTCCTCCTTGCTTGCAGAGTAGGGGCGGAGAAATGGATTCAGAATTCCATATATATTGGAGTATCATATATATTAGTGTATGCGAACAGAAGCATAACCCTGCCATGGACTCTAGAATTTCGTGTTGTTCAATGCTTCTGCGTTTCTGTTCACTGCTCTACACTCGAATTTAAGGGCGACGCTGCGGATCTGCCCGTGTCGACCTCTCCCACACACATCTCGTGAACTTTGTACACCACTGTGCATCTCGTGACCTTTGTATACCACTGTGCAGCACCGTGGTATGGCTGCCACATGATCTGCGGATGACCACAAAGCAAAATATTTATGTCCCGCAGCTCTGACAGATCTGTGGGTCGTGGTCGCAACAGAGGCCTGGCTGGAATTTTAGTTACACGCCAACGTTATTCACAAAGTTGCGTTACCAAAATAGCTTATCTGAAATTTTACACGTCAGCATTACACGGGTTATTCACAAAGTTGCGTTACGAAATGGACCGTGGCAAAGTCAATGTTGGTCAGCGTTAGCCTATCCGCCAATAATGACCTATCGGTCAACAAACAAATAATTCTTGTCTTGTAACAAAGACGTAAATAATTAATAATGTTGATTTTAGACATGAGTGGTGCAACTGTTGAGGATATTTGGTCTGAATCAGGAGCCTTACTTTCTGAAAGGAGAAAGTGATCCCAGTACTCTGGCTTACATCATCTTAAGAGATATCAGAGCCAATCATAGAGTTGCTGTAGGATTGCTTTGTCTGGGATCAGCATTGGAGAACTGGGGCAAGATTCACCAAAACAATGATGAATGTTTGGATGAATTCAAGGAAATGTGTTACTTAGCCAAGCTCTTATATGAAGTAAGCCATCCAATGATTGAAATCCAAAAGTTGCAGGAAGAAAATTACAGGGCCGTGGACCTGTTGCTGCAAGGTTGTATCACCTGCTCTGTTCATGCAAATCCCTCGAATCTTGTAAGGTAAATTCGGGTTCTCTTGTGGTATCGTTGGTTTGCTTCGCAACTTTTTGTAATGAACATAGTTTATTAGAAAGATTGAGGGAAACGATACTATCTTGTAATGTGATAAACCCTAGAACTGAAGTGTAAGCTTTCAAGTTTGGAATCATGGATATCTTTGCAACATAATAGCATTGGCTTGCCGACTTTGAATGCCATTATTAACAAATTCAGATTCGCATAATAAGGCTTGGAATGATACAGCTTTGCAAATCTTAAACAGCGTAAATGAAACTTAGCGCATGCAGATTGCAATTTAACAGCAACGGCTTTAAATATATTAATTGAATTTTTATTATTCATCTTTCATTTTCCGAGAATGCATGTAAAAAGTATGTACTGCTTGTAGAGGAAGTAAAAGTGGGTCAAAAGGAGCCCTGTTATTCTCAACAATGAGATATATGAATTCATTAGATATTTACGAGGCTCCCTGTTCGTGTATGTATGCAATCCGCATGGGTAGGTTTTTTTTTTTAATTTTATTTTTTAATCTTCCTGTTATCGGACTTGGAGCATCTGAAACAATACGAATTGGTTGCCTCAGAGGCATACGGAAAAGTAGGCTGCAATTCTTTGGAAACAAGCAAAATTTTTTTTTTTGTTAATTATTAAGGTACTTGTTAATAAATTTTACTTTTAAGGAAATGGAGTGAACACTTTTTCTTGAGTACGATTTTTTTATAAGTTTGTTTTTTTAATTATGAATTTTTTTAAAAAAGCTCTTATAGGATTTAGAGTCTCGTAGAATCATGGTTCTTTTGAATAACTGAATCCACTCTTTTGAATCTTACAAAGCATAGCTTTATTTCTGAATTTTGTTGGATTTTTTTTTCCTTTGGCAGGTATCAAAACATGGTATGTTTCAATAAGTTGCAAATAGCTGTAAAACTTTATATACAATAAATAACAAATGTAATTATAGCAATATTTGCACATGTACAATTCAAAAATATCTTTTTCAAATAATTATACAACCTACTGTGCTATATGGATGTGTAGTGTGAGATCCAAATCCTTCATCAAGAATTGTAAAAGAAAATTGAAAAATTTTGAAAACAATTCTTGTTGGATGAATGTAAGGTAAAAATTCAAGTCCTATATACAATATTGTTATTAGAAGCTAGTTTTTTGGGGGGTGTTGGACCCCAAAAATAATATTAATAATATGCAAAAATACAATGTACACTACAAGTTTAACACTAACATGTAGGGGTATAGAACTTGAAGGATTGACTATGAGTACACCCTAAGACATATAGTCGATATGATAATTTAGAAAAATTATAGGGGAATGTAATGATGTCTTTGATTGTAAGAGAAAAAAAATATGAATAATGGTTATGAATTAGATTTGGACAACACTAAAAATAGAAAAAATTGAAATGCTCAAAGCCAAATTACAAGGGAAATCAGAGAATGGGAACTTGCTGAAGGCGTTCAAAGATGGGATGAAACAGGCTATAGTGTTAAACATTGGGTTGTAGAAAACCCAAGATGGTTTTTAATTTTATGAAATACGTTGTGTAAGGTAAAAACATACAAAGAATAGTTTGCAGACATGTTTTTCTTAGGCTAAGAAGTTAGGCAGAGTTCTTTTTTTTAAAAGAGGCTTATGGATCACAAGATTTTATATTTTGTTAACAAGTGTAACTTGAACTAGCAACCTCTAGCCTATGAGCTAACAACTTGAATCACATATCACTAGTAATTTAAAAGGGGTGTTGGATCCTAAAATTAATGTTGATAATAAACAAATTTTTTTTACAAAATATCATATGTTTAACACTAAGTAGAAACATTTTAAAAAAAAAGAAATGGAAAAGTAAACCATTGTAATTTTAGGGATGTCTACTCATGTATACAATATTTTAATAAATATTTCTAGAAAATTAAGAGAGAAAAATTAAATGTTAGTAGAGAGGATAGCCCCCATCCTAACCATAGTTACATTTTCTTTCATCATTCATGCTTAAACATAAAATAGCAAAAGGATTCGAGGTAGCCATAGAAAGCTATTGTAAAATACCAACATATTCTACATCAATTGCACTTTGCTACTTAATGTAAGTCTTATATTAAAATTCTTTACCATCAACTATAACCTACATACTAACATTATTTTTAATCTTTAAGTTACATTATATTTATTTGACAAATTTTCCATATGAGATATTTGTTTAGATTGATTAATATATCTTGTAGTATAAGTAAAAACATTCTTGAAAGCATTTTTCTTTCTTTATTTTTTATTGACAATGGATTATTTTTATTATTGATATTAACTTGATTTTTCATATATTTAGTGAAAAAAGATAAGCATTAAACAAGTGACCTTTATAATGATAAAAGTTTCAATATTCAGGAAGATTATAATATGTAATTGGTTGAAAGTAAGTCTTACTATCTACTCACAATACCAATTCCTTTATACAATTAAAAAGAGTGATTTTAACAAAAAAGAAGAAGAAAAGAACTACATGATGTAGAAATAAATTACATATGCTTAATAGGTTTGAGAATACTAATAATTTGTTTTTCAACTCTTTGAAAAATCAATCAAAGATTAGATAGCATAAGAAAACATGGAACTTTAAAATATTCTTCAAATTGGGTAACCAAATTTAGTATCTATTTACAAATGATTAGCACTATGTGTTTATGATAAATGATCCTAAAGCTAGGGTACACTACACCATCAAAGCATTGTCTATCTCAATAAGTGAAAAAATGAGAATAGTACTTGGCATGAACAACTTCAATTTTATGTTTTAGCATCACATCATTTAATTGCAAAATAAAACTTTAGTTACAAGATAGATAATATAAAATTTAAATAAAGAAGAGTAAGATCAACAACCAATGACTCATATACATCATCAAGAAGAATAAAATCAAGTATCTTATTTGTGTTAATATCACTAGAAGAAGAAAGCATCAATTTTTGCTCATATAAAAAAAAAAATTGTAATGATAGAAGAAGTAAAAATATTAGTATTAATAGAAGAAACTAATAGACATTTAGAATCCCCCATGGAGGAATGAAAATTTTGAAAAAACCAATTACATTGGTGAAACTCTCATGATTCACAAAACTTTAAACAATTGGCTTGCTATTAGAACCTAACTTCTTATTATTGAAAGTTAAAAGAATGTGTTAGTTTTAACATTTATCATCACCAACATCCTACCCTTATCCTAAACAAATGGGATCAATTAATATCAATTCTTAATATTCTATTTGAATAATAAAAATTAGTAATTAAATTCTAGGAGAGATCATCTTAAAATCTTAGTAATAGGGATAGTGGTAAAACATATCCTTACCATCATGTTAATAAATTAAGCAAGTTTATTCTCACTCACATTGATGGATTGCATTATAGATGTCCTTTGCTAGATAATTTTAAAAGAAACTTTTGTATCATTATTTGTAGAAACAATCTTGTAAAATTAACATTTTGTAATATATCACAAAAACAAGCTAGTAACAATACTGAAAGTACTAAATCTATCATATCTATTTTTTGAGCTACCTAGGACTATAGCTTTAATATAAATTATAATATAAGAAAAAATATAAAAAAAATTTGAAAACATAAAATGGTAAACAATTTTTAAAAAACATAATATAGTGAAAATTGAAAAATCCATTTTAAAATGTAAGAATATTTTACATATTCCCTACAAAAAAACAAAAAGTATTAAAAAACTACATATAAGTAAAACTAAAGATAGTTATCCACTTAAGGAATAGTGGACCACAACTAAAGCAAATTGATGTAAGGTTGTAACTACTCACTAAGGGACCCCACTAGTTTTGGAAAAGCATAAACATTCATTTTTAGCATCATCATCATCATCATATTTTTAGCCTTATCCTAATAAAATGGCATTGACTACAAGTTTTCTTTTTCACTATTAACCTCTATGAATAGCTAAATCTTTTAATATTTGTAATTTTTTAAATTTATTTTCAATAGTTTTCCCCTATCTTTTTTATCCTTCCTTTTAGTAGTTTTTTTAACAATAGTGATGTAGCAACTTTTTTTATAGGCTCACTATTTATTCGGTTATGCACATGTTGAAACCATCTAAGGTGTCATTCGTGTAACTTATTTAAAATAGAAATCACTCAAATTCTTTCTCTAATGTTGTATCATGTAATTTATCTCTTTTAGTAACATTTAAAATCCATGTTAGACTATGTAGAATATGTATAATATTTTACAAAGATCTACTATACAAGAGTGATGAAGCATGGATTGGCTGTGTCGATGAGATCGCGTGAATGTAGGAACTTCGATGTAGTTGCCTTGACGTAGCTACATTGACTTAACTGCCTTGACACAACCACTTTGATGTAGCTGCATTGACATAGCCCTATTGACATAACCTTGTCAATGTGGCCCCATCGATGCATGCAATGATGCGTTGATGCAACCTTGTTGATGCAGTGTCTATTTTCACCTATAAATACACTTGCTCTCCTTGTGTATTAGCATTCTTTTATCAATAGAGTAGCTAAACCATTGGAGTTTTATTCCATAGTCTTAGAAAAAGGTTAGTGAG
This sequence comes from Gnetum montanum, assembly GCA_015680685.1. Taxonomy (NCBI): domain Eukaryota; kingdom Viridiplantae; phylum Streptophyta; class Gnetopsida; order Gnetales; family Gnetaceae; genus Gnetum; species Gnetum montanum. The sequence goes on from MNCI01037731.1 coordinate 92,589, forward strand.
TGCTCATAGTGTGGATCTGAGTTAGTTGTATGACATCTTATTCAAGTGGCAATGTACCTAGATACATTCTATGAATGATAATAAGATTGAGATTGATTCTTATTCATTGTAGCACTTTGACTTAGACTAGATTTACTTTCCATGCAATTTACTTTTCATGTACTTAGTTAATATTTATGTTTCCATGCATATTAATGAATTGGTAGAATGAACGTGACTAGTTTCAAGCATAAACATGTATTCGCTTGGTAATTCCAGTAGTGTTATTACTTGGTTCACCTAGTAGCATAGCACTTGGTAATCCCAATAGTGGATACATGGGTTTAGGACATGTACAATAAGCTAAGAATAAACACTCATCACCTGTAGGCTAGTTTAGGCTTTACTTTTCGTTGTTAATTAATTTAAATAATTGATTCCTTTATTATCATTAGGAGTAGCATAAAGCTAAAATAACATCAAGAATCATATGTCTCACTTTGGACTAAATCATACGTAACAAAGCTACTACTAGTCTAAGTGGGAAGACAACAAACTGCAATCAAGGCATAGTGATCTAGATACCACAACTAGTCCCATCCATGAAATTTGACCATATCGTGCGTGAATGCTTGTGATTTGTATGGTTGGGCATAGGGGGTACCTACAGCTCATCATTTGCACCATTGTCAGGGATGGTGCTAGTTATCTAGATTAGTTGTATTATAAACGATTGTTGTTAATGTGTTAATGATTTATTTTTTCAGAAAATATTAAGTCACACACATTAAAAACATGTCTTCTTCACATAGGACCAATAATGCATTGTATGATGAGAACATTCATTAGAGAACTAATAAAATATATACTAAAGAAATTTGGAGTGAACAACCTCATGTAGGGGTTTCATATGCTTATTTCCACCTTGACTACACTCAAGGACTACATTCACCTAAGGCAGACAATTCTAGAGGAGATAGAGTAGGTCCTAGAACAAGGAGGGCCTCAAGGCCTAGGACCTCCTCTAAATTTAGAAAGGATACACCAAGGAACCATAGGAAGAATCATAGAAGCCATGGTGATTCTCCCAGTTCCTCATCTTCCTCTTCTTCTTCAATGTCTAGTTCTAATGAAGCTAAATGTAGGTATAGAGACAAAGCTCCACTATGGGATCAAGATAAAGATAGAAATTGGACCTAAGGGTAAAGCCAAAGATATCAAAATGAGCATAGACAAGATCATCACAATAAGATAAATAGAAATATAGATTGTCACCATGATGTGTTTGGTACAAATGAACCCTTGTTGGCTACTAGGGGACTACCACAGATTAGGGAGGCAATCCAAATATCCTAAAGGCATCAAAGGGATAATCACATCAAATGTTTTGACATGAATGACATTCCTAAATTTAGGGAAGGCTATAATTATGACCCACAACATCACTTACAAGCCTTCCATGATGTCTGTGTGTTGCAAAATATCAAATATAAGTGGCAAAAGCTTAAGCCCCTCCCCAGGACACTCATAGAAGAAGCTAAAGTTGGTATAGATCATTGGAATCAAATTTAATCAACTAGTGGTCCATGATGCTAGAACTCTTCAATGAGAAATACCAAACCTATGCGAGGTTGTCCAACCTAAGAAAAAAAATCCAAGGATGGAAGTAAGAAAATCATGAACCCTTGGATGTGGCCTTAGATAGATACTACTCACTACTACATAGATGTCTCAACCATGATTTCTCTCAAAAAGAGCAACTTTTCCACATCATAGATGGGATTTGTATTAAAACAAGAAAGACCATTGGGATTTATGCCCAAGGCCAATTATACGAACTAAAATTCCATCAGATACAAAGGCTAATCTAGTGGATGGTAAAAGATGAAGGAGAGCTATGTAAATGAGAGAATGTAGAGAAATATAACTAGGATCCAACTCTTCAAAAGAAGAGGGTCTATGTCTATGATAAGGAGAGAGAGGCAACTCTTGATGGGGTGATTTCACAACAAACCTTGCTAATACAAAAGTCTATTGATGAGCTTGAAGCAAGGCTAGATCAGATGTGGGAGTTGATGAATGATAAAGTTACAACTTACACAAAAATTGTAGAGGAGAGGGTAACAAAAAATGAATCAAGTAATCAAAACAAGAGGAGGAAAAAGAACCAAAAATAGGTAGGAATACTTATTAGCAAAAGGGAAATATATCTATAGAAGAAGAGGCTATAAACTCAACCACAGAAGAGGATGATGGATGTGAAATTTGCCTATATGATCATCCAAAGGGCTATTGCCTATTTATGTTACATCTACATGAGTATTGGGATTTTTCTTTGAATCCCGAGTTTCTACAAAAGAAAATTTCTAGGAAATTAGCTTACTCACAAGGTAATTATAGATAGTCCTACAAAAGAAAATTTCTAGGAAATTACCTTACTCACAAGGTAATTATAGATAGTCCTACAACCAACCATACTATCCTAGTGGAACTTCTTATCAACCTTAAAACTACTATCAAACATAGCAAAACCCATAGTCATGTCCACTTGTGCTTACACCACAACAAAAGAAGGTTTGGCACCACAGCATCAATAGAAAAATGACACTTTTGCTATGAACATACATGAAAAGAATCATGTCAATAGATCTTTGCAAAAATCTAGGAAATGTTCCTTCTTTAGGATAGTTCCCATCCATGCAAATAAGACGCATAGATCCTTTAGCTCATCAAAATCCACACAAGGCTAATCTGGTGCAACACTCTTTCTCACAAAAATGATGTCTCTTAATCATACTCAAAAGAAAAAAACAATTACCACTTCAACACAAGAGATAAATGATGAACTTATCATTGTGAAAAGATAGAAACCTTCATGCATCACTACTAATAGTAAAGGATGTAGTTGTAGGTTGGAAATTCAAAATATTAACACAACCTACAAAAAATCTAAGGAACAAGTGTGTGAGCAAAAACCAATTTATGTAGTAGCCACTAAACCAGAAGACATAAAAAGTGGCTTGAAAATGAGAATATAAAATTGTTTCAAAGATGCATGGAAGCAACTGATTCACTTATTAGTTTTAGACTTAAGAAAATTGACCAAATAGAGGACTTAGACACAAATATCTTACACTCTAATTATACATTAGAAGAGGATATTAAACATGGAGACCCAAGAATTAAAAGAGAAAACCAAGAAGAAGAAGCGAATACCTCTAGACCTTTTAAAATAGACATACCTTCAAGTCCAATTAAAGAAACATCTCTGAATGATCCAAATGAGACTATCACCACTGTTAGATGTGCTACCATGTGCTTAATTAAATTAATAATGGTGATAGATGGGAAATAAATGGCGTATAACCAGGGGATTATGTGGTCCATCTCCTGAATGTGCGACCATAAGATTAGTCATGGGTGAGATGCTTTATCTTGGTTTAAGAATGATGATTGGTGAGGTACCCTTCACCCAACCATACGAATCATAGGCATTCATGTACAATCTAGTTGAATTCCATAGACTTTAATTACCAAGTACACTAGAGCTAAATGGTGAGTTCGTGTTGTCTATTCATTGTCTTCCCAGTTCCACTTGTGAAATGCAACTGTACGGTTAAGTGTGATTTAGGCATAAGATTTTAATCATTTTATGTTTTATTGATTTGATCTCCTGAAAAAAATAATGAAAGTGAGAATAAATAAATGATAAGTAAACTATGGTCTAATCTAGCCTAACGCTAGTAATCATTCCCACTTCTCAGAAACATCCTGAACTTCGTGTAAACACTACTGGGTTGTCAAATGCTAACTATTTCTGAGCTACCAAGTGTCACATGTATGTTCGAAGGGGTCATGCTTGTGTATTCTAATTAGTTTCTTAATTAATCAAAATTAATTACTAAATGAATAACATTAATGTAAGTTGCATGAAATCATGATATGTAAATGCACAAAGAAAGAAAGTCTCAAGTGTTGCAAGGCTAAATCAAAGAGCTTGTCTTTATTGCCAACACAATGGTATGTTCAGGTACATTAATGCTTGAATAAATATTTGATCACACTTAGACCTCCTATTGTAGAAACTTGGAAATATTCTAACTCTCAAATGAACAAACTAAAAGAATTTCAATACTTTGCTTCAAAAACTACTGCTAAATTATGTGCCCAAGGGCTGTATTTATAGACTCAGGAGTATCCAATGATATTGCATGCTCAATATCGCATCTTGGGCCATGATATCATGTACCTGATATCACGACTACTTTGATATTAGAGCTTATTAAAACACGATTCATCATACCCCCACGACTAAATGAAAACTCGTCCTCAAGTATAGAAGAGGAGGAACAAGTTCCTTAGAAAATATATTAGGAGGTATGGAATGTTTGACAGACATGCAGTGTGACATAGAGGAAATAGACAAATACAAAAGTGCCCAAGCATACAACATTACAATTGTGTACAAAATTAGATGTTCATGACAATAGGAAAGGACACCCTCAGATCCAATGGACATCCAACCCCTCATGGCAATAGAAGAATAAGGGAGAGGTAGAAGAGATCTAGTGGTCATGAACAGTCGCTCATGAGTGATATTGTTGTATCCTCATTCGTGAAAATAGTCCTGCTTCCAATCCATACTCCCCCATTGCAATCACAACAAAATCAAGGATTAGTATTTAAAGTGTAACACACAGTGGTTGAATACCCTATCTTGTCAGTGATTTTGTCTAGCTAAGTTGTGATTTTGGTAGATTGGTTGCTTGATAATGTTAGTGGGAGGATTGACAAATGGGTTAAGTAAGAGAAATGCTTCATAAAATTTTGAAAAAGCTTAACACAAGGAATACTAGAAAGAGGATATAGAATTTCATAGTAATAAAAAGAAGGAATTCACTAAAAATAGTTGTGAAGATGTGCACAATTGGATGGCATTGATGGGGTAAATAAAAAGAATTTGATTGTAAAAATATCTAAGGTTAAAGAACTTAACTTAACCAAACTGAAAGGTATGCAAGTGGGTCCTTCCGAAAGAAGGCACAAGGCTTTTATGCCCTTGCATAACATCAAACCAAGGAATCCATGACCACCATGGATGATTAATGGTTATGGAAGGTTAAGTACAAAAACCTAGAAGTAACTGATTGAGAAACCCAACACATCAAACCAGAACATCGAATCAAAACATGAAATTGGTAGTGAGGTCAGGCATGAAAAGCATAGATGGATGAGAGAGAGAATGGAATGGAGTTCCTAATTATGGTCACATGAAGTCCCTTGTGGAGTTTGTGATTAAATGACTCAGTAGGATCCATCCTTAGTCTAGACCAAAACCAACCACTTTCAATGAATTTGCATTAACATTCTAAGACTACTCCATCCCCTAAGACATAAGAATGCTCCCACAAAACAACCACCATTCCAAATTGAAGAGAAAGTAAGAAGTGAGGAATGGCCTTAGTTAGATGAGACAAGACAAGTCCCATAACCAGTGCTTGTAGCCCTTTTATTTGGTCTAAAATGTGTGCTTTGAATTCCCATATTTATTATTATTATTATTATTATTTTCTTGAATGGGAACCACACAATGTAAAGGCCCATGAATTTTTGCATTTATTTTGTCCAAGGGATGTGCTTTGAATCCTCATCTCTCTTTTTTCTTCGATGAGGACCACACTATGCAAGGACTTATTCAACTTCGTATTGTGGAATGACATAGAATGGTGAGAAGTTCATGAGAACACCCCTACACATAGGAAAATAGAAAAGCACAAAGAATACCACATCCCTTTGAAGCCACACCCTATCCAATCCTTTGAATCCTTCCCAATTCCAAGAACTACACAAGTCATAAATTTATTAAAGTTGCATTAATGAAAAAGGGACTACACATTTCCAAAATAAGGAAAACCATAGAGTGTGTGAATGGGTGGATGATGTGGACTCATTGCCTATTTACATGAAAGAAAACCATGTCCTAGTTGTTAGTGACATCATTAAAAGTTAGAAACCAGACATCAACAATCAAATTGCAAATGTTACATACCACTATCGAGTAGCACATTACCATTGTACTTAGCACCTTATTAGCAAAAAGAGTAGAGAATTATACCAAACATAAGAAAACAATAAGAAAGTAAAATAGTATTCAAGAAATATTAAATATACTAACAATGGTGTAAAACAAAAACTTAGAAAAGATCAATAACCTAAAAAACAAAAAGATGTAAAACAAAGAAAATGAAAACAAAAAGTTGTAAAACCAAAAATGTGTAAAATAAAAAAGGTCAAAAGATTGAGAAGCCACGTAAAGTGTTAGTATGGATGACCATCTCTGCCATGACTAAGTTGTAAGGGGAAGATTCAAAAGATTGGTTGGCCTAGGCTCATGGAAAGGTTTTAGTTGTTGGATGTTGACTAATTTTTTCTTGTCTAGGCTATTAGGTTTATAGATAATCATGGCCCCAAATGGAAAAGTCTCATCAATAATGCAAGGTTCTTCCCACAATGTTTGAAATTTGGTTCGTTGAGGTACATGTGTAGGATTCCAGTAGAGAACCTTGTCTCCTAGTTGAAACTTGACTTTTCTTGTTTTGAGGTCATGGCGTTTCTTGTTGAATGCCTTATGCACTTCATTAGATGACAAGGCCATTAACCAATTTTCATTTAGCAAGTTGAAGTTCATTAATTTTTCCCTTTATGCTAGACTTAAATCCATGTTAAGGTCATAGGTTGTAGAGAGTGTGTGGAGCTCGGATTGGATGGGCATTGGTAGTAGTTTTTCATAAATGAGCTCATAGGGAGAATAACCTATGGGAAGATTTTATGTGGAGTGATAGGCCCAAAGGGCATAATTTAATTTTGTGCTCTAGTCACTTCAGTATTTGCTAATGGTGCACATTAGAATTTTTGTAATCTCCCACTTAGTGACCTTAGCTTGACCATTGGCTTGAGGGTGATAAGGTGTTATGAGTTTGTGCTCAACCCCCAAGCGCTACATAAGTTTTTAGAAAGTGGCACATGTGAAATGAGTTCCATTGTTAGAAATTAATGCACAAGGCACACCAAACCTATTTATGATATTTTTTTGTACAAACCAAGTAGCAATAGTGGATATACAGTTGGTGACAACTACTACTTATGCCCACTTAGTGCAATAGTTAACTACGACTATTATATATGCCTTTCCATTTGACAAAGTTATGATGGGATCCATAAAGTCAATGCCCCAAATATCAAATGGCTCAAGAGGCTGAATTCATTGTTGTGGCCCCACCATTTGAGTTGTCATTCCACCATCCCTCTAACAATGATCACAAGTGTGGATGAATTGGTGTGCATCCTTGAAGATTATTGGCCAGTAATATCCTAGCATGAGGATTTTGATGGTTGTGAATCTCCCAGCATAATGGCCCCCACAAGGGCCTTCATGAGAATCCTAGAGAATGTGCAGTTGATCTATGTTAGGGACACACTAGTGTACTAGGCTTTCAAGACATACTTTGTAAAGATTCCCATTGATTTTCATGAAATGCTTAACTTGGTGAAGAAACTATTGTTTCTTCTAGGTGTCCAGCCCTTGTGGCAATTCTTGCTTGAGCAGATAAGTGAGAATGATGTCATACCATCTTGGTTTATTGGGAATTTGGGCATTAATATCCTCTACAAGGATAGATTCATCAAGAAATTGATCAGATAAGGGGTTCTCTTTCTCCTTGTCATCCCATCTTAGCCATGATAAGTGATCAATGACCACATTTTTCATATCCTTTCAATCTACCATTATGAGATTGAACTCTTACAAAATAATGAGCCACCATATGACACAGGGGCTCACTGTTGGTTTATTTATTAAAAACTAGATGGCACTATGATCTGTATGCATGAACACTTTATAACCAAGCACATAGTGCCTAAACTTTTCTAAGAAAAAAACCACCACCATCAACTCTTTTTCTGTAATGGTGTAGTTCAACTATGCACCTGCAATAGTCTAACTTGTGCAATGAATGTAATATGGATGTTTTTGATCATCCAGCTATGTAAGCACTACCCCCAAAGCATACTTTGATGCATCAGTCATCACATGAAATGGCCTAGACCACTCAGGTGCTTGTAGAATTAGGGCTTCAACAAGCTTTTACTTCAGTTGTTGAAATGCTATTTCACACACAAGGGTCTAGAAAAATGGTGCATATTTTTTTTATTAATTCAACCAATAGCTTAGTGATTTTGGAAAAGTTCTCAATGAAGTGTCAGTAGTAGCCAGTATGACCAAGGAATGACCACACTTATTGAACTATTTCTGGTTGATAGGTTATTCCTTAGATGACTCTTATCTTTTTAAGGTCCACCTTGATTCCTTCTTTTGAAATACTATGCCCCAAGACTATGCCTTTTTGGATGATAAGATGGCTCTTTTGCCAATTGAGCTAGAGGTTTGTTTCGACACGTCTTCTCAACACCTACTCAAGATGGTCTAGGGCTTCCTCAAATGTAGCTCTATGTCATCCATGAAAACTTCTACCCCACTGCCAATTTGTTGTTGGAAAATGCTAAGGACTAATTATTGAAATGTAGATGGGACATTACATAGACCGAATGGCATCTAACAGTAAGCAAAAGTCCCCTAAGGACTTGTGAAAGTCATCTTCACCTGGTCCTCTAGTACAATCCAGATTTGGTTATAGCCCCTATAACCATCTAGAAAGCTGTAATACCTATGCCTAGAAATGATGTCCAGCATTGGTCAACAAAAGGCAATAGAAAATGATCTTTGAAATTTGCCATATTAAGTAGTCGGAAGTTGACGCACACCCACCATTTGCCTCCTTTCTTAGGCACGATCATAAGTGGACTAACCCACTTATATCTGCAATAGGTAGATGAATCCTGCCTGGAGGAGTTGCTCATTCTCCTCTTTGACAATCTACTTTAATTTGGGATTCAAACACCACTACAACTATCATTTTAGCTTAACAACGGGGTCAATGTATATCCGTTGTTGGCATATTCTTGAATCTATTCTAGTGAGCTTAGAATATGATCAAGGAAAGGCTGCTAACCATTTTTCCACAACCATCATCAATGTCTTCTTTGATCCTACAATAAGCTTAGCATTAATAATGACTAGCCTTCCATTTTTCAAGAACACATACTCCATTCTAGTTGGTAATGTCTTTAATTCAAGGGGTTCTTGTTTGAAATCGTCAAGAATTTCCAACTCTCCCCAATTGATACCATCATTTACTCCCTTAGAGAGTTGGTGATGAACTTGCTAGAGTTCATCCATACTTGCAACATATTCATACATTAGGCCCTCAATAGTTTTCATGCATAATGTGCTACTGCTAAAATCAGCTACAGCTAATGATAAACTATTGGTTGTTGGTAGGGATATTGTTGTCTTGGACGTGCCAATGCCCACGATTGTGGTTGTTGCCATTGCTGGTACAATTCATAGGGTTGCGGTGGAGTTCCACGTGGATAGTACTATTGTGGTTGGTGGAATTATCAAGAGTTGCCTTGTGGATAAGGTAATCTTTTTGGTGTTTGCCTTTGTGGAAGTCATGGATGTAAGGCATACACCCCAGATTCCTGCAAGTGTGACATAATTGGAAAATATCCCCTGGGATGTTCATACTAGTAGATGTCACACTCATCATCATCATTTGATTCACTGTCTGCAACCATTTCTATCGTAGCCATCTTACCCTTACCCCTGGATATGGCACGTTCAGCTTTGTTACATCTTCAATGCTCATGCTCACCACTATGCTTCTTGGACTGTTCAACAATTTTTAAGATAGCTTGAAACTTATTGTCCATGGAATCCCATAATTGGTCAACCTTAGCTGTAATTTTAGATAGCAATTTCTAGGGTGGAAAGGTTTTCTGATTACCCACCTCATCTGTGGTTAATCATCCTCACTGTCACAAAATCGAACCCCCCTTTTTAGAATAGAAGGGTCTCTATTGTATTCCTCTACACTTTCTCGCTTTCTTAATTCTTCCTTCTCCCTAGCTACCTACTCAATTAACTTTTGAATTTGATGAGCACTTAACTCTGTCAATCTTCCTTGGGCATAGATGTCAAGGGTTTTCCTTGTTTTAGATCATAACCCATCTATGATATGGCAAAGTTGATCAAGCTGAGAGTATCCATGGCTAGGACACCTATGCAATAGAGAGTAGTATCGGCCAATTACAACATCCAAGGGCTCATGGTTTTTTTGTTTTCACCTTAGATTTGCTTCCTCAGATTGAATACTTGGGAGTATGTTTGATATTTATCATTAAACAATTCTAACATCGTACTCCACCATTAGATTGATTCTAGCTCTAAGGATCAATACCAATTTTCTGCTTCCTTAATGAGTGTCCTTGGAAATAGTTTCAACTTCTACCAACCATCCTTAATATTTTGCAAGGCACATGCATCTTGGAAGGCTTGGAGATGATTTTGCAAATCGGCATTGTAGCCTCCCTCAAATTGAGGGATGTTGTTCATGTCTAGTATTTTTATTTTTCTATCCTTTACATGCCTTATTGGAATCCTCATAGCCTCTACAATGTTTAACATACTTCGAGTGGCAAGTAGAGGTTCATCAAGGCCATAGTGATGTTGTCTATGATGTTCTCTACTAACCCTTCTTTCATGGTGGTGGGTCTATCTAGATTGCCCACCCCTTCAATTGTGACTGTCCTGATGGTACCTTCTATTGTTTTGGTCTCATTGGTCACATCCATCATGGTCATGCCCTCTGCAGTCATGATCTAGGCCAAATGAAGAAGAAGAAGATAATGAAGGGGAAGAGGAAGAATAACTTTCATTGTGCTGATGTCTACCATCCTTTCTTTGATGATCGTGACCACGATCACAATCGTGGCCTCCATTTGCTTCCTTATCATGACTTGCTCCTCTAGATCCATTTTTGTCATTGGATCCATTCTGACTAGAACCCAGATTATGAATTGTGGATTGCACATTTTGGTTGAGGGCCCCTTGACCAAAGTCAAAGAGAGAAGTATCACCAAAGGAAAAGCCCCCAGAGAAGTGTTCGCCTTCATCTAATGGGCCAAATAGAGGTGGAAAAGTGTTCAACACCTTGCCCTTCACAAGCTCATGTTGGTGCTCTAGCTGATGATCCCTTAATCTTTGTGCTTCAGTGGGATGATAATCTCTTGAACCAGGATCTCGCATCTCGTACTCCCCGTGAAGATGTTGAAGTTCGTGTCATGCAAGCATTAGCTAAAGCATCACTAGAACAAATCAATATGGTGGCAACATCATGTTGCCTTCCATGTCATACCACCATGGCATTTCATCTTGATGTAAGATGAAGGTGAAGTCTGGTACATACTCATCGGGATGAGCATATACCACTCGATATTGTTGAGGCACTTGGTCTACCCTAGGCAAAGATAGACTCCTGTGAGAGGAAGACATTTTATGTTAATGAATCTATATGTAATGTGTGATTAATATTTAATTTAGTTGTAATAATAATTTTTGTTTTTGTAATATTTGACTCTTAGGATTTGAAAAACAAGGTTACTAAGTTTCACTAAGTTTAGATAGCGCACATAGAACCAAAGTCCCCAGCAACGGTGCCAATGACGAGTGGCAAGGTACCCCTACGCCCAACCATACGAATCACAGGAATTCATGTGTGATCTATTTAAATTTCATAGACTTTAATTACTTAGTACACTAGAGCTAAATGGTGAGTTCATTTTGTCTGTTCATTGTCTTCCCAGCCCCACTTGTGAAATGCAAGTGTATGGTTAAGTGTGACTGAGGCATAAGATTTTTATCATTTTATGTTTTATTGACTTGATCACCTAAAAACAATAATGAAAGTGAGAATAACTAAATGTTAAGTAAATTATGGTCTAATCTAGCCTAACACTAGTAATCGTCCTTACTTCCTAGACACATCTTGAACTTTGTGTGAACACTGTTGGGTTGGCAAATGCTAATCATTTCTGAGCTACCAAGTGTCACATGTATGTTCGAAGGGGTCATGCTTGTGTATTCTAATTAGTTTCTTAATTAATCAAAATTAATTACTAAATGAATAACATTAATTTAAGTTGCATGAAATCATGATATGTAAATGCACAAAGAAAGAAAGTCTCAAGTGCTGCAAGGATGAATCAAAGAGCTCATCTTTATTGCAAACAAAATGGTGTGTTCTAGTACATTAATGCTTGAATAAAGATTTGATCACACTTAGACCTCCTACTACGGACAGTTGGAAAATATTCTAACTCTCAAATGAACAAACTATAAGAATTTCACTACTTGGCTTCAAAAACTACTGCTGAATCATGTGCCTAGGGGCTATATTTATAGACCCGGGAGTATCTAGTGATATCGCATGCTTGATATCAGATCTTAGGCTATGATATCACATACCCAATATCATGTACCCAATATCATGGACACTTTGATATTGGAGCTTATGAAAAACACGATTTATCAAAGAACTAATAAGTTTTTTTCATCTTTTTTCTTTTACAATTTTTTATCATTTTTTGATTTCTTTAAGCAATTTTTGATTCTTAATATGTTTTTCATTTCTTATTATTTTTCTTTTATTTATACTTCTCTCTTTTCTTGAGTCATTTTCTTTATGTTTATGAATGTCTTTTATGTTTTTGTTAATAATATTGCCAAGTCATGATGCAGAGGTCAACACTATGTGTTGGGCTTTTGTGCTATGCTATCAAGATGATTGGGTAAGTAATTGTGTAAAGAAGCGAAACCACCTCATCCATCCCTCTAGTTCTCTGAAAAAAAGGTCCTTTTCATGGAAAAAATTTGGTTTTTCTTTCATGAAAGAGGGAATAGTAAAGGTCCTATAATTAATAAATGATTATTGTATCTTGAAGAAAGAGGGAATGACCAAGTGAGAATGGCAAAGGATGTGACCTCAAGGGGACTTGTTGGGTTCTCTTCTTGACTTTTGTCATGTGGTTTCTAATTTTTCTTGGAATGTATCATCACTCCTCCATCAACCAATAAAAAGGAAGCTATGTCTTTGCATGGTGTGGTTCCCATTTCAAAAAAATATTTAAAATTTAAAAAAAAAGAAAAAAAACATAAAAAATAATAATGGAAATTCAAAGCAGATCCCTTAGACATAATAATGGGCTATAATAATTAGTTATGGGGTTGGAAAGACATGTTACCCATGCTTGAAGGTGCCTTCTAACTAAGGCCTTTCCTTTCTTCTTCTTTTTTCTTCTCTTTTTGGAGTGATAAATTGTTTTTTAAGGTGGTTGTGAACTCATGGTAGTCAGTAGGAAGGAACACATCAATGCAAGGTCACTGTTCATGGTATGGACTTGGTCTGAGCTTGGACAAATAGATATGCTGATCATTTTAATCACATTTGTCATAAGAGCCTATTGCAGACATGGTGAAGCACCTTACATCCTAATCTTTGCAATCCCTTCTCATCCCATTCATTCACCTCACTGTTGCACACAATTATGAGCCTTTTGGTTTTGTGTAGTATAGAGCAACATCCATCCCACTATAGTTGTGTGTTGTTTGGAAAAAAGGCATGGTCTACATTTAACTTGTTGGGTGCCCATAGACATCTATAGAAGTGGTTATGCAAGGGCATAATGGCAGGAGCCTACTTTGGGGAAGACCCACTTGGATGACTTTTGTTGATCATGGCTTTGAACTAACCTTCACATCTTCTAGAACATTAGTAATGGTTTCTTTGAATTTATGCATAATTCTGAGACTACTTCTCATTCTTTTCATTAATTTTTCCTACTTTTCTATTTTCATATCCATTAATATTTCTTGGCAATCTTCTGAATCAGACCTTTGGTTTCAATTGTTTAAAAACTTGTGCACTTTCAAAGTTACACTCATTGGTCATGGGGGCTAGGAATGCTTATTTTGAAATTTTTTGAAATTTTTCTAATATCCTATTTTTGAATGTTGTGGTAACTAATAATAATTGATCAAAATAATGTGAACAACTTGATGATTTTAGTTACCTTATAGCCTTGGGCATAGTATGTTGTCATCACCTTGTGCTTAAACACAAATAAAGGGATCTGAAAAGGATTAATTATTAAGGAAAATTTACCAAAATAAATGTGGATCCTTTGGTGACTATAGGTGATGCTAAAAGAAATTCCTACGGAAGAAGGTCTTTTACTAGGCATGAAAATGAAGCCAAGAGGATGACAACAGAGGATGTGCCCATGGAAAAATTGTAGCACATACAAGATAGAAGCTCAAACATCACATGTTTACTAGATCCATGGGATAATGAGAAGAAATTTCAATCCATCATTCAAGAATGTTCTACATAATAAGAGAAGCATCAACAAATAATTAAGGTTGGAAGCTTACTACTGCTAGTAGCAACAAGAAGAATAATCTTCAGTGGATTTTTGAAGACCTCTCCAAATCTTATAATCTTCAATGTCTATCTAGTCTTTTTGTCACTTTGTCATTTTGTATCCATCAACTCAAATAAAATTTTGTAATGTGGCATTCAAAGTTAGTCAGTAGTTAGCGTTAGTCAATAATTCCTTCATTCCCAATTTTTTATAAAGAAAGCTTGATCCTATCTTGTTAACTTAAGTACAAGTTTTTATTTAGTAATGGGGGTATGATGAAGGATCAATTGGCTACCTCAACATAGCCACTTTGATGCAACTGCTTAGGTAGCTGCCTTGACATGGCCCTGTTGATTGGCCCCATCGACACATGCAATGGCATGTTGATGCAGCCTTGTCAATGCATGCAATGACACGTTGACGTAACCCCATCAACACAATATCTATTTTTACCTATAAATACACATACTCTTGCCATGTATTGGCATTCTTTTGTCAATAGAGTAGCTGAACTCTTGCAGTATTATTTCATAATCTTAGAAAACAATCAATGAGTGCCCATAGTGTAGATCTAAGTTAGTTGTATAGTGTCTTATCTAAGTGGCAATGTACCTAGACACATTCCATGAATGAAAATAATATTGAGATTAATTCTTATTCATTATAGAACTTTGACTTAGATTAGATTTACTTTCCATGTAATTTACTTTTTATGTACTTGGTACTATTTATGTTTCCATGCATATTAATGAATTGGCATAATGAGTGCAAACAATTTTGAGTATAAACACATATTCACTTGATAATCCTAATAGCTTTATTGTTTGGTTCACCCAGTAGCATAATGCTTGGTAATCCTAGTAGTGGATATAGGGGTTCAAGATGTGTATCACAAGCTGGGAATGAACACTCATCACCCATAGGCTAGTTTAGAATTTACTTTCCATTGTCAATTGTTTAAATAATTGATTCCTTTATTATCATTAGGAGTATCATAAGGTCAAAACAACATCAAAAATCATATGCCTCACTTTAGACTAAACCATACATGACAAAGCTACCACTAGTCCAACTGGGAAGACAGTGAAATGCGATCAAGGCAAAATGATCTAGATGCCACAACTAATGCCATCCACAAAATTTGATCAAATCATGCATGAATGCTTGTGATTCATATAGTTGGGTGTAGGGGGTACCCATCACTCATCAAAGAGGTAGGTAAAAAAATCACGTAGGGTAATGTGTCTGATTATTACTTTATTAATATGTAGTTTATGTGCTATGAATGATGTGTTTTAACTTGGCTATGGTATTAAACATATATAATTAAGTTTTTTAATTTTTTAAACAATTCTTATATGGTTTAATTCTTGTCTAAATATGATTGAGTCCTAGAACATAGTTGATGGGACGTGATATCGCATGGTCCGCAATATCTCGTATGCGATATTGTGGCCGTCGCAATATTGCGTCTTCCCCTGCGATATCACGTATGCAATATCGCGGTGCGCCGTCATATCTATAAATAAGAGGCGGTTCTCCCTTATTTCCTCATCCTAGGCTAGACAGTAGGAAAACTCTAGCAGATTGATCACTCCAGAGATAGAATATTTTCCATGTGCCCGTAGTAGGGGTCCCAAAGTGAGTGGATCTTTATTCGAGCAAACATTATACCTGAACACAAGTTTGTGTACAGCAATAAAGACGAGCTTTCCAGATAAACCTTGCAATGCATGGAATAGGATTTTATTATTGTTATTTATTACCTGTTATTTATTGTTTTCCTTTTCAACCCTTTCCTCCTAGTTAAGTGCCTCAGTACGACCACTTCGAGCACGTGCGTTACGCGTGGTGATCCCAACAACGATTAGCGTTTGGTAGCCACAGTTGCATCGGTTTAGGGTGTGTACGGTAAGTGGGGATGGATGCTGATGCTAGGTTAATTTAGACTTAGTTCATTAGTTAGTGTTAGTAATTAGTTTCTCAACCCTTCACCTTGTTAGCATAGAAGACAAAAACATAAAAACTATAAAAATGATATACCTCAGACTTGCTTAACCATACACCGTAACAACTACAAGTAAGTCTAGGAAGACAACGAATGATTAACCCCAAGTGTTCCATGGGGTGTGTAGGCACTTAGTTTTTGGAGTTCGAATGGATCATGCATGCTACACTCATATTCATATGGTTGAGTGTAGGGGTATCTCGCCACTCATCATTGGCGCTATTGCCGGGGACTAAGTGTTTGTGCGCTGAATAGAACATAAGGATATCACTCACATCATTGGGAACCTAAACGAACCTTCAGGTTAATTAATTAAAAGAAAAATTTATATAACTGTGAAATAGCACATCGAATAAGACACAATGTCTTCTTCTTCTTCTCACAAGAGCAATACACCACTTAGGGGTAATACAAGAAACAGTCGACAATCAAAAACACATAACCAAAATCAGCCGGTTCCTCAACAATACAGGGTGGTATATACTCATCCTGATGAGTACATACCAGACTTTACTTTTATCCTCCATCAAGACAAGCATATGCACTAGAGAGATTTGCAAGGTAACATAGTATTACCCCCAGATCGATTAGTCCCTAACATGCTCCTCCATGCTTTGGCATAGATTGGCATGACACAACATTATGCTGAATATGTTATAAGTGATTTTGATACAAGGGATTACTATCCCACAGCAGCACAACGTATCAGGGACTCAAGGCAGGAGAACCAACATACATTGTTGAAGGGCAAAGGGATCCCGCACATCCTTAGTGAAATAGGAGATGGTGAACCACTTGTAACGGGTTCTCTATAAAAGGATGTTCCCCCTCTTAACAATAGTGAGGAGGTGGGGTATCAGAACTTACGATCAATGATACATAACACTGGTTCTGATTCCCGTGAACGCTAATTGTTCATAGAGAGAACAACAACTCATAATAAGGATGGGCACTTAGATCGTCATCATGATCGGGGCTGAAGCAGCTGAAGAGAAGGCAAGAAGCATCATCATGGTGATGGTTCTCCTTCTTCTTCCCCTTCTTCAGATCACTCACCCTCTCCTTCCACATCTGGGCACAGCCATCATGAGCATAACGATGAGGATAGAGGTAGGTGAAATGAGAGACCTCAACAAGAAAGTTGAGAGAGAGGACAAGGGCACGAACGAAGGGAAAGTAGGGAACAACGAAGACATCACAGGCATCATGACAGAGATGATAATGATGAGTCCCTACTTACCACCTGAAGTATGCTTGACATGAACAATATCCCACACTTTAGACATGAACAATATCCCTACTTACCACCTGAAGTATGCTTGACATGAACAATATCCCACAATATTCCAACAAGGCATTTAAAAGATAGTCAGATCAAACGTTTAGACATGAACAATATCCCACACTTTGAGGGGGGATACAACTTAGATTTGCAACATCATTTACAGGCATTCCACGATGCTTGTGCCTTGCAAAATGTAGAAAACAAGTGGCAAAAACTTAAGTTGTTTCCCAGGACACTCACAAAGGAAGCAGAAAGTTGGTACCTGTCCTTAGAGCCGGAAACCATTAGGAGGTGGAGTACGATGTTAGAACTCTTCAACGATAAGTATCAAATGTACTCCAGAGTGTCTAACTTGCATAAGAAGATCCAAGGATGGAAGCAAGGTCATCATAAACCCTTGGATGCTATAATGACCCGCTACTACACATTGTTACATTGTTGCCCGGGCCATGGGTATGCTCAGCGGGATCAACTTCACCACATCGTGGATGGGCTAAGGCATGAAACTAGAAGAACCCTTGGAACTTATGCCCAAGGGAGACTATCAGAACTTAGATCCCATGAAGTACATCACTTGTTGGAACAAGTAGCAAAAGAAGAAGGTGAGCTACGAAAAAGAGAGAGTGTGGAAGAATACAACCGTGATCCCTCCCTTCAAAAGAAGGGAGTGAAATTTTGTGATGAGGAGGAGTAGTCACCACTCAAAGAGTTGGTGAACCAGAAAACCTTGCCGATTCAAAAGCTAACAACCGAAGTATCGGCTAAGGT
The DNA here is from genome assembly GCA_015680685.1 of Gnetum montanum. Lineage (NCBI taxonomy): Eukaryota > Viridiplantae > Streptophyta > Gnetopsida > Gnetales > Gnetaceae > Gnetum > Gnetum montanum. The sequence continues at coordinate 111,008 of MNCI01037731.1, forward strand.
AGATCAGCTATGGGATTCCTTAGACTCAAGACTTGAAACTATTTTGAAAATTGTAGAAGAGTCTAAGGAGGAACAAAGTAGTAACAAAGATAAGAAAAAGCGGAGAAATTCAGGCCCTGCACATAACAAAGGTAAGGGAAAAATTACTATCCCCAATGAGGATGTGGATTTAGACACAAACAATGACGGTGGATGTGAGATTTACCAATATGACCATCCTAAGGGATGTTGTCGAATCATCTCACATCTATAGAAGTTTGGGGTGTATGCACTTAATCCAAGACTCAACCAACGGCAAACACCCTGAAGGTTACCTTATCCACAAGGTAATCCAAGGCAGTTCCACCAACCATTAACATACTATCCAAGTGGAACTCCACCACAATCCATTGGACAACATCAGTAGTGACAACACCCATAGTCATGGGGGATGCCATCACCTACACAGCAGTACCCTTACCAGCAACCTGATCCTTATGGCTATTATGTGCAGTAGTCGGTTTCTCCAAGTGACTCTATGGGTCACATAGCTCCCCAACATCACTACCAAGTTTGGGAGTACTTTAGGAGGACTCCTTCTCCTTTGGGAGACACTCCACATTCATGCCATCCTCCAACTCCATCTATGCCTCTTCCAGCTATAGTTCCCATACAACCTGCTCCAACAATGCAAGGGGAACTCCCTACTCAACCACAACAATGTAACACTGCAAGAGTTGTAAATATTCAACCTGCTGCTGGTTCTAACAACTGTAAAAAGAGAAGACCCTTCTTTAGAACCAGAAGCCTAGACAAACTCTCGCAACAACAAGCGATTGAACTGATGTACACTCCTCCATCATCTAACACTTCAGAGCACCCTTCAGTCCAACAACAGAGCTATACGCATACAGTTATGTTAACACATACCATAATCGACTGGATCAAGGTAGGCCACCTTCCCAGGAAACTATCTGACCCTGGTTAATCTATTTACAAATCACTAGGAATGGACCACATAAGGCTCTTCTTGACTTAGGTTTCGGAGTCAATTTAATTTCATGAGAAATGTATCAAGCCTAGAACCTGCCCCAACTTAAGAAGAGCAATATCCAATTGGATCTGGCTGACCAGTCCATCATCATTCCCTTGGGATTAGTGGGGGACATCATTACCACTATGTGTGGGTGGTCTTACCCAGCTAACTTCCTGGTGATAGAAGTTAACAGTGACAATGGGGGCTTCCCAATTATAATGGGAAGGCCATGGCTAAGTATAGTAGATGTGTACCTAGGGATCTGCGATCTTTCCTTGCAGATATATAAGATAAACATTTATGGAAAGATCGAGAAGAATAAATTTATGTGCATCACATATAGTGACTCAAAGGATGATGACATGGAAGAATGTTCTGCATCTCTTCCATGTAATCGGTGTGCCCAAGAAATACAAATTCAAAGGTGCTTGTATGTAGCAACCACACCAGTAGTAGACACCTCGTGGTTGACAGCTACTAGGAAGAGCAAACTAATATGCATGAAATGAACTAAGGAAACTCATGCTAATAATGAAGGCATAGACACCTTGGAATATGAGCATCGCCGACTTCCACCCCTTAATCTAAGAACATCAATGGGGAGAAGTTGGGCACTTTTACCAATTTAAATAGACGTTCATTATTTCGGATCTCTCCCTTGCAATTTAGTCATGGGGGAGATGGCCACCTATGCTAATCATTGGAGGCCTCAGTTCTTTTTAGTTTTTGTTTTACACATTTTTGTTTTACATGTTTTTGTTTAACACATTTTTTTCTTACACGTTTTTGTTTTACAAATTTCTTTAACTTTTCTTTTTTTGTTTTACAACATCGTTATATTCTTCCATTGTGTGTGTGTGTGTGTGTGTGTGTGTGTTAACCATCCTGTAAGTTTTTCATCCAATAAGTGTCCTCCACGATGGTATGAACTGTTTTCTTATTGATTGCTAATGTTTGGTTTTTACCTTTAAGTTACGATGTTGATACTAAGGTATGTTCTTTTGATATGGTAGGCAATGAGTCCACTTTATCCATTCATCCACAAAGTCTATGGTTTCTCTTGGCTTGAAAATGTACAATCCCTTTCCAATAAGAACTCTAACGAATTGGTGATTGGGCACTTCTCAAATTAAGGAAGGACTCAAGGTTTGAAAAGGGTGTGACTTCAAGAGAACTTGATGCATTTGTGTTGGCCAATAAGTGTTCAAAATGATGGTATGAACTGTTTTCATATTGATTGCTAATGTTTGATTTTTACCTTTAAGTCACACTGTTGATACTATGGTATGTTTCTTTTGATATGGCAGGCAATGAGTTCACTCCATCCATCCATCCGCCAAGTTCTATGGTCTCTCTCAGCTTGGAAATGTATAGTCCCCTTCTCATAAGAACCTTAACGAATTGGTGACTGGGTATTTATCAAACTAAGGAAGGACTCAAGAATTGCAAAGGGTGTGACTTCAAGGGAACTTGATGCTTTTGTGTTGGCCGTTCTCTTGGGTGCTTGGATGTTTTCTTCTTGAGTTTTCTTGCCATTCCGATGTTACCCAATTATCGGAAGCTGAGACAATAAAAATAAGAAGTCTTTGCATGGTGTGGTTCTCACGCATAAAAACACAAAAAAAAAACAAAGAAAGTAAGAATTCAAAGCACACCCCTTAGAAAAAATAAACTTGAGCTACAAGCATTGGTTATGGAACTAAAAGTGTTCCCTCTAACTAAGGCCCTTCTCACTTCCCATTTTCTTGTTTGTTTCATCGGAATGGTGGTGGCTCTTGGAGGAAGCATTCTTATTATTCAGGTGGATGGTTTGGCCAATATTGATGCAAAGTCACTGGATGTGGTTGGTTTGAGGCCGGAGTTGGAATGAGATTTGCCAAGTCACATTAATCATGAAATACACAAGGGGCTGTACACCACCTTGTTCTGGGGATTCCATTCCATTCTCTTCTCTCCACCCTTCTCTCCATTGTTCACCTCATTGCCGGTTGTATCATTAGTGTATATTTTGGTTGATGCATTATTTTCTTTTTGGTAAATTCTTGCGGTTAAGACTTTAACTCTTGTTCCAAAGGAAATTCCTAGAGCCTACAGACTCTTTGAATATGGGTTTGTTAGGCATTAAGGGCATGAGCCTGCTTTGGGGAGGACCCACTGACATTCCTATTTGGTGCATCCATTAAATTCTTTTCCTTCACATTTTTTCAATTAATTTTATTTGTTCATTTCCATCCTGACATCCATTTCATCGATGTCCTAGTTGTCTCTTTTTATCCATCCTTCTTGTTCTTATTTTTTCTCCATTCTATCGCTACCGGAGGTTCACGATTAGTCATGGGGGTACGGGGGCCCAATTTTTTTTATTTTCTCCTAGCCCCTACACCTTTGGTAGTCAAAATTATTATATCTCTAGATCCACAATCAGCCATACCACAACTCAGCCAATGGACTTACACCAAAGCAAGGTATTACCCACATTGAAATTCATCTACCCTTGCTAATATAAGACTATGTTATGTGTGCAGATGGCGATCATGCAACAACGGACCAGATCTAGAAGGAATGCTTGGAATGGAGTAGTGCAGGAAGTAGTTATGCAAGGAGCAAGATCGATGACACGCTTACAGATGGACAATGAAAGGCACAATCTTGGTGTTGGCAGTAGCAACACTTCTTCTCTCTTTTCTCTTCTCTTTTGTCTTAGCTGCCAAATGAGGCCTGATGTCAATGTAATAAGGTGTTCACCCTTGTTGTCATGAACACCAGTTTTGTTGTGTCTTGTAATGATGATCCATTCACATGTCATCCCATTAGATCCATTTGAGTCAATAATCCCATACCTTCTTGATATTATTGTAATGAACTCGAGGACAAGTTTTCATTTAGTCATGGGGGTATGATGGGATGTGATATTGCATCCCTCGTGATATCACGTATACAATATCGTGTCTTCCCCTGCGATATCACGTACACGATATCACGGTGCACCATCATATCTATAAATAAGAGGTAGATCTCCCTTATTTCCTCATCCTAGGCTAGACAGTAGGGACACTCTGGTAGATTGATCACTCCAGAGATAGAATATTTTCCATGTGCCTACAGTAGGAGTCCCAAAGTGAACGGATCTTTATTTGAGCAAACATTGTACCTGAACACAAGTTTGTGTATGGCAATAAAGACGAGCTTTCCGGATAAACCTTGCAGCGCATGGAATAGGATTTTATTATTGTTATTTATTACTTGTTATTTATTACCTGTTATTTACTGTTTTCCTTCTCTACCCTTTCCTCCTAGTTAAGTGCCTCAGTACGACCACTTCAAGCATGTGCATTACACATGGTGATCCTAGCAACGATTAGGATTTGGTAGCCGCAGTTGCATCGGTTCAGAGTATGTACGGTAAGTAAAAATGGATGCTGATGCTAGGTTAATTTAGACTTAGTTCATTAGTTAGAGTTAGTAATTAGTTTCTCAACCCTTCACCCTGTTAGCATAGAAGACAAAAACATAAAAACTATAAAAATCATATACCTCAGACTTGCTTAACCATACACCGTGACAACTACAAGTAAGTTTGGGAAGACAATGAATGATTAACCCCAAGTGTTCCATGGGGCGTGTAGGCACTTAGTATGCGGAGTTTGACCAGATCTCGCATGCTACGCTTGTATTCATATGGTTGAGTGTAGGGGTATCTCGCCACTCATCAATAGTTTAAAAAGTTATGTAAACCCTATGGTAAAGCTGAGTTATGCATAAGCTATAAGCTTGTGGATAGGTCTTTAGACTATAATGATTGATAAATAAAAAAAATGCATTTTTTGATGCTATGTTGATGCATATGCATTGGCACAATGACTGATATGCTTAGAGATTTGTACTAATACATTGAGTTTAATTTTCATCTATATGTGCCAACCAATGTACATTTATGACAAGTTTAGTCCAACAAGAGCAAAACTATGTTAGTTTATATCTAGCACTTTTTTTCTGTTAAATTTGAAATTTGCCATAAATTTTGGAAAATTCCAAATGTCAATTATTTAACATGATTTTTCTAAATTAGCCTAAATTTTCAAGATGCAATTTTTATTTTTTATTGTGTATGCTTGCATAACAAATATGCTTTTTTTGGTTACTATTTTACTAGTCCCTTAAGGAAATTTTATTTTAAGTCAACTTTCATGCCCATGTTGTGGATTCCAACTTAGAAGAAGAATTAAATATCATAAAACAAAATTCAAGGTTATTTAAGATCATATTTACATATGGAAATATAGCAAAATAAAGTAAAGACATGATGACAAAGTTGAAGGATAGATCGAAAGAAGCCAAGTTAGAATTTTTGTAACATAGGGACAAAAGCCATATAATTTTTGTTTGATTTTTTATCCTATATGAGAAACAATAGAAAAATTCATTTATTTTCCAATTTATTAAAAGATTGATGGGTGGATGTAATTGGTAAATAGCCCCAATCTCTTATGTCCCTTCAAATCTCAGCCCTATTTTCATGTAAAAAGACTCATCCCAACCATTACTACCATTGTCCCATAAAATGCCTAAACATAGGTATACTATGTTTTATTTTTAGATATTTTAGATGTAAGAAGATTTGAAAGAATATTTCATTTTAAAAATTTTTAGTATACTAATATATCAAATTATGTGGATGGCCCAATTGAGAAAAACTAAATTTCTTCTAATTTCATAGTTGTGATCTTTGCGATTTGAATGAGTTTTGAGTTAATATTAGGCTTTTTGGAAATATTGTTTTATAATATATAATCTTATAAAATTTTAGTTCAATTAGAATTTATTTGATGATTCAAATCTATCCCAAAAATGGATCTTTAATAAAACTATTTACCTTTGAGAATAGAGATTGATGCTTTACATAATAAATATATCTATGATCTGAGTTATGGAATGAGTGAATACTTGATACAAATATATTTCAACAATCTAACTACCTAAAAAATTTGGAATTGATTTGATGGTTGAAATTTGTTACACAAGAGTATCCTTGAATATGATTATTGAACTTCTTAGATTAATGAAGTGGTGAATATGATGTATTGATGATGGATGATGAAAGTTATTGGAGTAGAAAAATTTCTTAACATAAACTATCCTATTGATATAGTATCAAATTTCCTTAATGGCATCAATTACATGTCTTACAAACATGATTTGAACACATATTAATAGCCAAATAATGGGGCCATAATAGAATATGATGGAACAAGCTTATTTTATGAAAAATTAGGCTAGAAATTCAAGAGACAAGAGAGATTGGGGCCATCCTCTAATTACATCCACCCATCAATCTCTTAATAAAATAAAAATAAATTTGTATATTTTCTTGATATGATGACAAAGTGCAAATTTAACATTTTTTTATTTATCTTATTGGACACATGGGGCATGACACAATATCCCTAACAATCCCTTCTTTAGTGTAAAATGCATGATTTTCTTATCTTCCTATCTTGATTCTTGAATCTTATTAATGCCCATGCAATGAAAAGGATACTCATTTTTGTAATTTAAAAGAAATTTAGTCAATAAATCTGCCAATTGATTATTGGTTTACATATGTTTAGGTTTGATGGTTCCCTCCTTCATTTCTTGTTTAATGAAGTAATATTTGATGTATACATGCTTTGATTTCTTGTGTAGCACATGTTCCTTTGATAATTGAATGGCTACTATGTTATCACAAAATAGTTTGACCAGAAGAACACCATGAAATTCTAAGTGTGTCATAAGTTTCTTGAGCCAAAGTACATGTTGTATGCACTAATCCATGGCTATGAATTCAGCTTTGCAAGTTGAGAGACTAATTGAAGTTTGCTTTTTTGAATTCCAATATATTGAATTATCTCCATGGAATATTATGACTTCTAATGTATATTTTCTATCATTATAACCTCCTCCCCAATTAACATCTAAATAAGCATGAAATTGTCCATTTCCTTTGGTATGGATGAGTCCATGATTTGTTACATATTTAATGTATCTTAGAACACATGTTAGAGCATTGAGATGGCTTTTTCTTGGTTCTTGAATCAATCATGATAGGTAGGATGTAGCAAACTTAAGATTTGATCTTGTGTGGCATAGAAATCTAATAGCTCCAATCATGCTTCTATATTGAGTTGCATCCACAAGAGATGTGCTATCCTTATATTAAGGCTTCAAATTGTGAGGAAGTGAAGATATTGTGACATTTTCTCTATTGATTTAATATTTTTCTAGCATGGATGAATCATATTTGGCTTGATGGACTTTGATTCCCTCCTTATCTTGATCAATTTGAATTCCAAGAAAGTATTTCAATCCTCCTAATTCTTTTATCTCAAATTCACTCTTCATATCAAGCTTTAATTCCTTTATTAACTTATTATTTTTGGATGTAAAAATAAGGTCTTTTACATATAGTGAAATTATGATGAATTTTGTATTATCATGTTTGTAATACAACGTGGACTTAAACATACAAGACGTATATCCTTTTTTCAGTAAATAATCATTGATTCTATCAAAACATGTTGTTGAAGCTTGCTTTAATCCATATAATGCTTTATTTAGTTTGTATAACTTATAGTCTTTCCACTTGATGACATATCCTTCAAGTTGATATACATAGACTTCTTCACTAGTGGTGTCATTAAGGAAGGGGGGTTCACATATGATAAAGTTTAAGATAATGATAAGCAATTATAGAAAGAATAAGTTTAATTGTTTCAAACCTTGTCACTAGTGAAAATATCTCCTTATAGTCTATATGCTTCTTCTCTTTGAATGCTCTAGCCACAAGTCTTTCTTTGTGGTTGATGATTTCTCCTTATTCATTGAATTATTTTTATGCAACCATTTATAATCTATGACTTTATTTCCTTTAGTTTTGTCCACTTGCTTTCAAGTCTGATTTTTTTTATTATGGTTTCATATTAATTTTTCATAGCTTTTTTTCATTCTTTATTTTTTTTAGAGCTTCTTTCAAATTTTTAGGTTCTTAAGATAGGATTGAATATGTCATGTTAGTAATAGAACTAGATCAAGTTGTTCTCCTTTTAAATTTTGTGTCCAACATTTGAGTTTGAGGGTGATTTCTTTGTATACAAGATTTTAGTTTAAGTTGAATATCCATGCTTTGATTTCCATGTTAAAAATCTCTTATGTCTTCTAGAAAGATGGAATTCCTTAATGAATACCATTTTTGTTCAATAGGATCATAACAATTTTATCAACTAGTTTTAGAATCATATCCAAGGAAAATGCATTTCTTTCCTCTATTATCCAAATTGCTCAAAAATTACCTTGGTATCTTGAAATAGAAGTGGCATCCAAATGTCCTCATGTGAGAAATGTTGGGAAGTCTTCTCTAGAATACCTCATTGATAAATCATGTTTTTCAAATGCTCCGATATTGGAGTGGTTGCAATATCTAGTACATGATATTAGGTACGTAGTATCGTGGCCCAAGATGCGATATCGTACATTTGATATTGCAGGGTTACTCCCAGGTCTATAAATACAGCCCCCAAGCACATGATTGGGGGAAGTGTTTGGTAGTCAAGTAGTAAAACTCTTGCAATTTGTTCATTTGAGAGTTAGAATATTTTCCAAGTGCTTGTAGTAGGAGATCTAAGTGTGAACGGATCTTTATTCAAGCATTGATGTACAAAGGAGGTAACAATCGCGATTGTGATCACGAGCATCGAAGGAAGGGTGATAGGCATCAACACGAAGCAAGTTCTCCTTCCTCTTCCCCTTCATCATCATCATCTTCTTCTTCATTAGGTTCAAATTGTGGCCACAAAAGAAATAACCATGATGGAGGTGATTGACAAGACTAGAATAACAAAAGAAACTACCATAACAATTGCGACGGAAGGTGTGGGCAATCTAGGAAGACCCACTACCAAGAAAGAATGGCTAGTAAAGAACATCATAAGCATCATCACCATGGCCTTGATGAACCTCTACTTTTCACTCAGAACATGTTAAACATTGTAGAGGTTATGAGGATGCCAACAAGGCACGTACAAGATAGTAGAATAAAGAGGCTAGACATTAATGGCATCCCTTAGTTTGAGGAAGGCTATGATGCTAATCTACAAAATCATCTCTAGGCCTTCCAAGATGCATGTGCCTTGCAGAATATTGAGAACAACTAGCAAAAGTTGAAATTATTTCCAAGGACACTAATAAAGGAAGCAAGAAATTGGTATCAATCCTTGGAACTAGAATCAATCAGGCGGTGGAGTACGATGTTGGAATTGTTCAATGACAAATATCAAACATACTCTTGAGCATCCAATCTAAGGAAGCAAATCCAAGGGTGGAAACAAGAAAACCATGAGCCCTTGGATGCTGCTATTGGTCAATATTACTCTCTATTACATAGGTGTCCCAGCCATGGATACTCTTAGCTTGATCAACTTTGCCATATCATAGATGGGCTATGGTCTAAAACAAGGAAAACCCTTGGTGTCTATGCCCAAGGGAGATTGACAGAGTTAAGTGCTCGTCGAATCCAAAAATTAATTAAGCAGGAGGCCAAGGAGGCAAGAGAATTGAGAAAGTGAGAAAGTGCAAAGAAATACAACAAGGATCCTTCTATTTGAAAAAGGAGGGTTTAATTTTATGATAGTGAGGATGAATTAACTAGGGATGAGGTGGCTAATCAGAAAACCTTGCCACTCCAGACATTGCAATCTGAAATCATAGCTAAGGTTGACCAATTATGGAACTCCATGGACAATAGGTTTCAGGTTGTCTTAAAAGTTGCTGAAGAGTCTAAGGAGCAAAGTGGTAAGCATGAGCATCAGAGATCTAAGGAAGCTGAACATACCATATCTAAGGGTAAGGGTAAAATGGCTATGATAGCGGTGGATGTAGATGGTGACTCAGATGATGATGACGGGTGTGAGGTCTGCTAGTATAAAGATCCCAAGGGATGTTGCCCAACTGTGTCACACTTGTAGGAATCTAGGATGTACTTCTTACATCCATGACTTACACAAAGGCAAACACCCAAAAGATTACCTTATCCACAAGGAAATTCTTGACAGTTCCACCAACCACAATAGTACTATCCAAGTGGAACTCCATCGCAACCCTATGAATTGTACTAATAGTGGTAGCCCTATGAATTGTACCAGTAGTGGCAACCCTACAATCATGGGCATTGCCACCTCCAAGACATCAGTATCCTTACCAACAACAAGATCCCTATGGTTACTATGTTTAGCAACCTTTATCTCCATGAGACTCCTTTGGTCATGTTTCTACTTACCAACCTCACCACTACCCTCCTGAAGTCTACCAATCTCCCTATCCAAGGAGGGATGCCACCTACTATCTTCATGCACCTCCTATTCCTGCACCTACTCCTCTATTCCATACATAGTTACCACCTACCCCATCCATGTAGGGTTAATTGCCTACCCAACCACAACAAAGAAATGCCATGAAGGTGGTTAATCTGCAACCAGTTAATCCACCAAGTGAGTCAAAACCACGAACAAAGAAAGGACCTTTCTTCCAACCTCATAGTCCACCAAAGCCCTGAGACACATCAATGGTTGGTAATCATATTCCTTCACCTTCCTCCATCTCACCTTTATCTGAGTCCCCTTCAAACCAAAATTCCTCTCAAATCCATACTGTAATGTTAACCCATGTTGTATCTGATTGGATTCGAGCTGGTAACCTACCCAGGAAGTTAGCTGATCCTATGAGTCCCCTAGCATATTTGCAAATTGTTGGGCATGAACCTTGTAAAGCTCTTCTTGACTCTAGTTCTAGTGTTAATCTGATCTCGCATGAAATGTACATAATGTGGAACCTTCCTCCTTTGAAGAAGAACAACATCTAGCTGGAATTGGTGGATTAGTCCATCATTGTTCCATTGGGACTGGTAGAGGACATCGTAACCACCATTTTTGGGTGTTCATATCCCACTAACTTTCTAGTAATTAAGGGAAAAACTGCAAGGGGGACTTCCAAATTATTATGGGAAGGGCATGGTTAAGCACTATTAATGCTAAAATGGGCATTAGAGATCTTTCCTTAGAGATATCTAAAGAAAATAAATTTGGAAAGGTAGAGAAGAAGAGGGTTTCATGTATCGTGTATAGTGTGATTCAGGGTGCCATTGTGTGTAGAAGTTATGGTTAGTGAAGTGAACATCTATCTCTGCATGCAAGCATTATGCACCAGAAGCTAAAATCTAGAGATGTCTGTACGTAGCAACCACAAAACAAGAATGCACCCAGTGGTTGATAACTAATTCTAGTAGCTGTACAATGTGCATGGAACCTACTGAGGACCTAATGTACGAATATGTTGCAAGTATGGATGAACTTCAGCAAGTTCATCAGCAGCTCTCCGAAGGAGTAACTGATGATGTCAATTGGAAAGAGTTGGAGATTCATAACAATTTTAAAATAAGAGCCCCTTGAATTGAAGACACTATTGGCTGGAATGAAGAATGTGTTCTTGAAAAATGAAAGGTCGATCATTATTAATGCCAAGCTTGCTACAGAACAAAAGAAAATGTTGATGAGGGTTGTGGAAAAATGGTCAGTAGCCTTTGCCTGGTCATATTTTGAGCTCACTAGTATAGATCTAAGAATATGCCAGCACTGAATATACACTGATCCCACTATTAAGCCAAAATGACAACCACAGTGACATTTGAATCTCAAGTTAAAGCATATTATCAAAGAGGAGATTGAACAACTCCTCAAGGCAGGATTCATGTATCCTATCGTAAATAGTGAGTGGGTCAGTCCACTCATGATCATACCTAAGAAAGGAGGCAAATGATGGGTGTGCATCGACTTCCAACTGCATAACATGACAATTTTCAAAATCATTTTCTATTGCCTTTTGTTGATCAAGTGTTGGACACCATTTTTGGGCACAACTATTACAGCGTTTTGGATAGTTATAGTGGCTATAACCAAATCTAGATTGCACCAGAGAACCAGGTGAAGATGACTTTCACAAATCCTTGAGGGACTTTCCCTTACTATTAGATGCCATTCGGTCTATGTAATGCCCCAGCCATATTTCAATGATTAGTCCTAAGCATTCTCTAACAACAAATCGGTAATGGGGTAGAAGTCTTCATGGATGACTTTTCTACTTACAAAGCTACATTCAAGCAAGCCCTGGATCATCTTGAGCAAGTGTTAAGGAGATGTGTCAAAAAAAAACTCTGGCACAATTGGAAAAAGAGCCATCTTATGGTCTAGAAAGGCGCAATCTTGGGGTACCATATTTCAAAAGTAGGAATCGAGGTGAATCCTAAAAAAATAAGGGTTATCCAAGGAATAACCTGTCAACTTGAAATAGTTAAAGAAGTGCAGTCATTCCTTGGTCATACTGGCTACTACTAGCACTTCATCGAGAATTTTTCCAAAATCGCCAAGTCATTGTTGGAATTGACAAAGAAGATTACATTGTTTGTCTGGACCCCTACATGTGAAATAACATTTCAGCAACTAAAGAAGAAGCTTGTTGAAACCCCAATTCTACAAGTACCTAATTGGTCTAGGTCATTTCATGTGATGACTGATGCATCAAATTATGCTTTGGGGGTAGTGCTTATGTAGATGGATGATCAAAAACATTCATATTACATTCACTATGCAAGCTAAAGTATTTTAGGTGCATAGCTAAACTACACCACCACTGAAAAGGAATTAATGGTAGTGGTGTTTGCATTAGAGAAGTTTAGACACTATGTGCTTGGCTATAAAGTGTTTGTACACACAAATCATAGTGTCATTCAGTTTCTAATGAATAAACCAACGGTGAGCCCCCATGTCATACGATGGCTCATGATTTTGCAAGAGTTTGATCTCATGATGATAGATCAGAAAGATGTGGAGAATGTGCTCGCTGACCACTTATTGCAGCTAAGATGGGACGACAAAGAGAAAGAGAGCCCCTTATCTGATCAGTTCCCTGATGAATCTCTCTTTGTAGGGGCTATTAATGAGTAAACGCCCAATGAACCAAAATGGTATGACACCATCCTCACTTATCTAATCAAGAAAAAACTACCGTAAGGGCTAGACACTAGAAAGAAACAATAGTTTCTTCACCAGGTCAAGCATTTCATGGAAATTAATTGGAACCTTTACAAAGTCTATCCTAATGGTCTAGTATGCTAGTGTATCCATGACACAAATCAACTGCATGTTCTCCAGGATGCTCACAAAGGCCCTTGTGAGGGCCGTTATGGTAGGAGATGCACAACCATAAAAATCCTCATGGTGGGATGTTACTAGCCAACAATCTTTAGGGATGCACACCAATTCTTCTATGCTTGTGATCATTGTCAGAGGGATGGTGGAATGATAGCTCAAATGGAGGGGCCATAACAATGGATTCAACCTCTTGAACTATTCAATATTTGGGGCATTAACTTTATGGGTCCCATCACACCTTTATCAAATGGAAAGACATATATCATAGTCACAGTTAACTATTGCACCAAGTGCGCAGACATAGCAGCTATCACTGACTATACATCCACCACTGCTTCTTAGTTTGTACAAAAAAATATCATAAATAAGTTTGGTGTGCCTCATGCATTAATTTCTGATAATAGAACTCATTTTATAGATGCCACTTTCCAAAAACTTATGTAGCACTTAGGGGTTAAGAACAAACTCATAACACCATATCACCCCTAAGCCAATGGTTAAGTGGAGGTCAGTAAGTAGGAGATTACAAAAATTCTAATGCACACCATTAGCAAATATTGAAGGGATTGGAGCACCAAATTAAATGATGCCCTTTGGGCCTATCGCTTCACATGGAAGCTTCCCATAGGTTATTCTCCCTATGAGCTCATGTACGGAAAAACTACCAACACTGTCCATCCAATCTAAGCTTTGTACACTCTCTACAACCTGTGACCTTGACCTGAATCTAAGTCTAGCACATAAAGAACGATTAATGAACCTCAACTTGCTAGATGAAAATTGGTTAATGGCCCTATCATCTAACGAAATGCATAAGGCATTCAACAAGAAACACCATGACCTCAAAATAAGAAAAGTCAAATTTCAATCAGGTGACAAATTCCTCTACTGAAATCCTACACATGTACCGCAATGACCCAAATTTCAAACATTTTGAAAAGGACCTTACATTATTGATGAGACTTTTCCATCTGGGGCCATGATTATCTATAAACTTGATAGCCCAAACATGAAACAATTAGTCAACATCCAACAACTGAAGCTCCATGAGTTCAAGCCAACCAACTCAATAGACACCTTGCCAAATGGACAACCATGCTCAATATTTCGGATCTCCCCCTTCCAACTTTTTTGTGGGGTAGATGGCCATCCATACTAACACTTTTCACAGCTCCTTAGTTTTTTGACTTTTTTGTTTTACACATTTTTGTTTTTACAACTTTTTGTTTTCATACTCTTTATTTTACATATTTGTTTTATATCTTTTTGTTTTAAAGATATTGATCTTTTCTAAGTTTTTGTGGAATACCATCATTAATATATTTGATATTTATTGCATAATCTTTTACTTTCTTTTATATTTTCTTGTGTTTGCTATGTTTCTTTACTCTTTCTGCTAATAAGGTGTCAGGTACAATAGTAATGTGCTACTCAATGGTGATATGTTTCATTTGTAATTTGATTGTTGATGTATAGTTTCTAACTTTGAATGTCATTACTAACAACTGGGACATGGTTTCTTTTCATGTAATAGGTAGTGAGTCCACATCATCTACCCATCCACATACTCTATGGTTTTCTTTGTTTTGGAAATGTGTAGTCCTTTTCTCATTAATGCAACATTAATAAATTGGTAACTTGTTTAGTTTCTAGAATTGAAAAGGAATTAAAGGATTGGACAGGTTGTGGCTTCAAAGGGATGCAGTATTCTTTATGCTTTTCCATTTTCCTATGTGCAAGAGTGTTCTTGTGAGCTTCTCACTATTCTACGTCATTCTATAATAGGAAGTTAAATAAGTCCTTGCATGGTGCGGTCCTCATCACAAAAAAGAAAAAAAAAGAGATGGAGATTCAAAGCACACCCCTTGGACAAAATAAATGTGAAAATGCATGGGTCTTTGCATGGTGTGGTTCCCATCTAAAAAAATGGGAATTCAAAGCACATCCCTTAGACCAAATAAAAGGGCTATAAGCACTAGTTATGGGACTTGTCTTGTCTCATCTAACTAAGGCCCTTTCTTACTTCCTACTTTCTCCCCAATTTGGAATGGTGATTGTTTCATGGAAGCATTCTTGTGTCTTAGGGGATGGACTATCCTTAGAATGTTGATGTGAAGTCCTGAAAGCAGTTGGTTTTGGTCTAGACTGAGAATGAATCCTACTAAGTCATTTAATCACAAACTCCATAAGGGACTTCATGTGACCATAATTAGGAATTCCATTCCATTCTCTCTTTCATCGATCTATGCTTTTCATGCCTCACCTCACTGTTGGTTTCATGTTTTGATTCAATGTTCTAGTTTGAGATGTTGGGTTTCTCAATCAGTTACTTCTAGGTATTTGTACTTAACCTTTTTTAACTATTAATCATCCATGGTGCCCACGGACTTCTTAGTTTGAAGTTATGCAAGGGCATAAAAGGCCTATGCTTGCTTTGGGGAGGGCCCACTTGCATATCTTTTGGTTTGGTTAAGTTAAGTCCTTTATCCTTAGACATTGTTATAATTGAATTCTTTTTATTTACTCCATCAATGTCATCCAATTGTGTGCACCATCACAACTTTTTTTAGTGAATTCCTCATTTTTATTATTGTGAATTTTTATACCCTCTTTTCAGTATTCCTTGTGTTAAGCTTTTTCCAAATTTTATGGACCACTTCTCTTACTTAACCCATTCATCAATCTTTCCACTAACACTACCAAGCAACCAATCTATCACAATCACAACTCGCCTAGATAAAATCACTGATGAGACAAGGTATTTAGTCTCTATATGTTACACTTTATATACTAATCCTTAATTTTGTTGTGATTGTAGTGGGAAGCATGGACTAGAATCAGGACTGTCTTCACCAAGGAAGATGCAACAATATCACTCACGGGAGATTGTCCATGACCACAAGATCTTTTTTACCTCTCCCTCATTCTTCTATTGCCAAGAGGATTTGGATGTCCACTAGATCTAAGGATGTTCTTTCCTGTTATCATGAACACCCAATTTTACACAATTGTAATATTGTATACTCAGGCACTTCTCTATTTTTCTGTCTTCTCTGTGTCACTCTACATGTTAGTCGAATAGTCCACACCTCCTAATACGTTTTGTAAAGGACTTGTTCCTCTTCTTTTGTACTTAAGGATGAGTTTTCATTCAGCCATGGGGGTATGATAAGTCATGTTTTTCATATGCTACGATATCGGATACATGATATTGGATACGTGATATCATGGCCCAAGATGTGCTATCATACAATCGATATCATAGGGCTACTCCTGGGTCTATAAATACAGCCCCTGGACACATGATTGAGGGAATTTTTTGGTAGTCAAGTAGTGAAACTCTTGTAGTTTTTTTATTTGAGAGTTAGAATATTTTCCAAGTGCTCACAGTAGGAGATCTAAGTATGAACGGATCTTTATTCAAGCATTGATGTACTTGAACACATGATGAGACGCGATATGCACTGAGCCGCGATATCACGTACACGATATCGCGGCCGCCGCGATATCGCG
>MNCI01037735.1:19510-60226 GCA_015680685.1 Gnetum montanum
GGACTAAGTGTTTGTGCGTTGAATAAAACATAAAGGATATCACTCACATCGTTGAGAGCCTAAACGAACCTTTTTGTTAATTAAAGAAAAATTTATATAACAATAAAATTAGCACACCTATAAGACATCATGTCTTTTTCTTCTTCTCATAAGAGCAACTCACCACCTAGGGACAATACAAAGAATAGTCGACAACATAAAACACATAACCAAAATCTGTCAGTTCCTCAACAATATAAGTTGACATATACTCATCCCAATGAGTATATCCCCAAATTTACTTTTATTCTCCATCAAGATGAACAGATGCGCTGGAGAGATTTGCAAGGTAACATCGTGTTACCTCCGAATCATGCGGTCTCTAACATGCTCTTCTATGCTTTGGCACAAATAGGCATGACAGAATTATATGCTAAATACATTGTGGAAGACTTTAACATGAGGGATTATCATCCCACAGAAGCACAAGGTATTCAGGACTCAAGGCAGGAGAGCCAATATACACTATTGAAGGGCAAAGGTCCGCACGTCCTTAGCAAAATAGGAGATGAGGAACCCATTATCATGGGTTCTCTAACAAATGATGTTCCCCCGACTAACGATGGTGAGGAGGTTGGGTATCAGAACCTATGCTCAATGATACATAACACTTGTTCTGATCCCCATGAACACCAACTGTTCACAGAGGGAACAACCACTCATGATAAGGATGGGCACTCAGATCGTCATCACGATTGGGGCCGAAGCAGCCAAAGAGAAGGCAAGAAACATCATCATGGTGATGGTCCCCTTCTTCTTCCCCTTCATCTCATCACTCACCCTCTCCTTCCACATCTGGGCGCAATCATAGGGAGCATAATGGAGAGGATAAAGGTAAGAAAAATGAGAGACCTCGACGAGAGAGTCGAGAGAGAGGACAAGGGCATGAACGAAGGGAAAGTAGGGAACAACAAAGACATCATAGGCGTCATGAAAGAGATGATCATGATGAGCCCCTACTTGCAACCCGAAGTATGCTTGACATAACAAAGGCTGTTAGAATTCCTACAAGGCATTTAAAAGATAGTCGGATGAAGTGTTTAGACATGAACAACATCCCACGATTTGAAGGGGGATACAACTTAGATCCGCAAAATCATTTACAAGCATTCCATGATGCCTGTGCCTTGCAAAATATAGAAAATGAGTGGCAAAAAATTAATTTGTTTCCAAGGACACTCATTAAAGAAGCAGAGAGTTGGTACCAGTTCTTAGAACCAAAGACCATTAGAAGGTGGATTATGATGTTAGAACTCTTCAACGATAAATATCAGACGTACTCCAAAGTGTCTAATTTGCGTAAGCAGATCCAAGGCTGGAAACAAGGTACACATGAACCCTTAGATGCTGCCATGGGCCGCTACTACACATTGTTACATCGTTGCCTGGGCCATGGATATGCTCAGTGGGATCAACTTCACCACATTGTGGATGGGCTAAGGCATGAAACTAGAGGAACCCTTGGGACTTATGCCCAAGGGAGACTCTCATAACTTAGAGCCCATGAAGTACATAGATTGTTGGAACAAGTAGCAAAAGAACAAGGTGAGCTACACAAGAGGGAAAGTGCAAAAGAATACAACCGCGACCCCTTCCTTCGAAAGAAGGGAGTGAAATTCTATGATGAGGAGGATGAGTCACCACTTGAAGAGTTGGTGAACCGAAAAAAATTGCCGATTTAAAAACTAACAACGAAAGTATCGGCTAAGATGGATCAATTGTGGGATTCCTTAGACTCTAGACTTGAAACTATCTTGAAAATTGTAGAAGAGTCTAAGGCGGAACGAAGTAGTGACAAAGGTAAGACAAAGTGGAGAAATTCAAGCCCTGCACATAACAAGGGTAAGGGGAAAATTACTATTTTCGATGAATTTTTGGATTCAAACACAGATGATGACAGTGGATGTGAGATCTGCCATTATGATCATCCCAAGGGATATTGTCCAATTATCTCACATCTACATGAGTCTGGGGTGTATGCGCTTAATCCAAGACTCAACCAATGGCAAACACCCCGAAGGTTACCTTATCCTCAAGGTAACCCAAGGCAGTTCCACCACCCACTGACATACTATCCAAGTGGAACTCCACCACAACCCATCGGATAGCATCAATAGTGGCAATACCCACAGTCATGGGGGATGCCACCGCCGAAACAAAAATACCCTTACTAGCAACCCGATCCATATGGTTATTATGTGCAGTAGTTGGTTTCTCCAAGTGACTCTATGGGTCACACAACCCCCCAACGTCACTACCAAGTTCGGGATTACTTTAGGAGGACTCCTTCTCCTCCAAGAGACATCCCACAATCATCCCATCCTCCAACTCCATCCGCACCTCTTCCACCTATAGTTCCCACACCTCCTGCTCCAACAATGCAAGGGGAACTCCCTACTCAACCGTAGCAACGTAACGCTGCGAGAGCTATAAATATTCAACCTGCTGCTGGTTCTAACAACTATAAAAAGAAAAGACCTTTCTTCAGAACCAAAAGCCCAGACAAACTCTCACAACAACAAGTGGTTGAGTCTAGGTACACTCCTCCACCATCTAACACTTCAGAGCACCCTTTAGTCCAACAGAGCTTAACGCATACGATTATGTTAAAGCATACCATAACCGACTGGATCAAGGTAGGTCACCTTCCCAAGAAACTAACTAAACCTGGAAGCCCCTTAATCTATTTGCAAATCACCGAGAATGCACCACATAAGGCTCTTCTTGACTCAGGTTCCGGAGTCAATTTAATATCACGAGAGATGTATCAAGCTTGGAACCTACCCCAACTTAAGAAGAGCAACATTCAACTAGAGCTGGCAGATCAGTCCATCACCATTCCCTTGGGATTAGTAGAGGACATTGTTACCACTATGTGTGGTTGGTCCTACCCAACTAATTTCCTAGTGATTGAAGTTAATAACAATGAAGAGGACTTCCCGATTATAATGGGAAGGGCATGGCTGAGTGCAGTAGACGCATGCCTTAGGATTCGTGATCTTACCTTGGAAATTTTGAAGATAAACACTTATGGAAAGATCGAGAAGAAGAAAGTTCTGTGCATCACATACAATGATTCATCAGGTGGTGACATGGAGGAAATGCCTCCATGTAACAGGTGTGCCCTTGAAACTTTGAAACAAAGATGCTTGTATGTAGCAACCACACAAGTAGTAGACACCCCGTGGTTGACAGCTACTAGGAAGAGCAAACTAATATGCCCGAAACGAACTGAGGAAACTCATGCTAACAAAAAAGGCATAAACACATTGAAATATGAGCATCGCCAACTTCCACCCCTCAACCTAAGAACATAAGTTGGCAGAAGTTGGACACTTCTACAAAATTCAAATAAACGCTCATTATTTTGGATCTCTCCCTTACAATTCAGTCATGGGGGAGATGGTCACCTATGCTGATCATTGGAGGCCCTCAGTTCTTTTTAGTTTTTGTTTTACACATTTTTGTTTTACACGTTTTTGTCTTACACGTTTTTGTTTTACAATTTCTTTAACTTTTCTTGTTTTTGTTTTACAACTTTCTTCAACTTTTATGATGTTGATACTAAGGTATGTTATTACCTTTCCATTTTTTTTGTGTGTGTTTGTATGTGTGTGATCCACCATGTAAGTTCGTCACCCAATAAGTGTTCTGCATGATGGTATGACCTATTTTCATGTTGATTGCTAATGTTTGATTTTTACCTTTAAGTCATGATGTTGATACTAAGGTATGTTATTTTGATATGGCATGCAATGAGTTCACTTCATCCATCCGTCCACAAGTTCTATGGTCTTTCTTGGCTTGGAAATGTATAGTCCCCTTTCTAATAAGAACTTTAACGAATCAGTGACTGGGCACTTCTCAAACTGAGGAAGGACTCAAGGTTTGAAAAGGGTGTGAATTCAAGGGAACTTGATGCTTTTGTGTTGGCCATTCTCTTGGGTGCTTGGATGTTTTCTTCTTGGGTTTTCTCGCCATTCTGATGTTACCCAATCATTGGGAAGCTGAGCCAATAAAAATAACAAAGTCTTTGCATGGTGTGGTTCTCATGCATAAAAACACAAAACACAAAACACAAAAAAAAAGAAGCAAAGTGGGAATTCAAAGCACACCCCTTAGACGAAATAAATTTGGGCTACAAGAACTGGTTATGAAACCAAACGTGTTCTCTCTAACTAAGGCCCTTCTCGCTTCCCATTCTCTCCTTATTTCGTTGGAATGGTGGTGACTCTTGGAGAAGGCATTCTTATTACTTCAAGAGGATGGTTTGGCCACATGCATTAATGCGAAGTCACTGGAAGTGGTTTGTTTGAGGCCAGAGTTGGAATGAGATTTGCCAAGTCACATTAATCATGAACTACACAAGGGGCTGTACACCACCTTGTTCTTGGGATTCCATTCCATTCTATTCTCTCCATCCTTCTCTCCATTCTTCACCTCATTGCCGGTTGTTTCATTAGTGTATATTTTGGTTAATGCATTGTTTTCTTTTAGGTAAATTCTTGCGATTAAGACTTTAACTCTTGTTCCAAATGACATTCCCAGAGCCTACGGACTCTTTGAATGTGGGTCTATCAAGCCATTAAGGGCATGCGCCTGCTTTGGGGAGGACCCACTGACATTTCTATTTGGTGCACCAGTTAAATTCTTTTCCCTAACATTTTTGCAATTAATTTCATTTTGTTCATTTCAATCTTGACATCCATTTCATCAATGCCATAGTTCTCCCTTTTTTATCTATCTTTCTTACTCCTTTTCTTTCTCCATTCTAACACTACTGAAGGTTCGCGATTAGTCATGGGGGTATGGGGCCCTATTTTTTTGATTTTCTCCTAGCCCCAATTTTTTCAATTTTTTCCTAACCCCTACACCTTTGGTAGTCATCATTAATACATCCCCAAATCCGCAATTAGCCATACCACAACCTAGCCAATGGACCTACACCGAAGCAAGGTATCAATTACATGATGATTCATTTACCCTTGCTAATATATGATTGTGTTGTGTGTGCAGATGATGATCATACAACAACGGATTGGATCTGGAGCAAAGACTTGGAATGGAGCAGTGTTGAAGCAGCTATGCAAGAAGCAAGATCAATGATGCACTTACAGATGGACAACAAAAGGAGCAATCTTGGCATTGGCAGCAACAACACTTCTTTCTCTCTCTCTTTCTCTCAGCTGCCAACTAAGGCTTGATGTCAATGTAATAAAGTGTTCACCCTTGTTGTGATCTACACCAATTTTGTCAAGTCTTGTAATGATGATCCGTTCACATGTCATCCCATTAGTTTCCATTGAGTCAATAATCCCATACCTTCCTGATATTATTGTAAATAAATCGAGGATGAGTTTTCATTTAGTCATGGGGGTATGATGGGACACGATATTGCATGGGTCACGATATCGTGTTCGAAGCGATATCGCGTCTTCCCTTGCGATATCGCGTACGCGATATCGTGGTGCATCGTCATATCTATAAATAAGAGGTGGCTCTCCCTTGTTTCATCATCCTAGGCTAGAAGTATGGAAAATCTAGTAGATTGATCACTCCAGAGATAGAATATTTTCCATGTGCTCGTAGTAGGAGTCCCAAAGTGAACGGATCTTTATTCAAGCAGACATTGTACCTGAACACAAGTTTGTGTATGGCAATAAAGACAAGCTTTTCGGATAAACCTTATAGTGCATGGAATAGGATTTTATTTATTGTTATTTACTATTTTCCTTCTCAACCCTTATCTCCTAGTAATGCGGAATGAGTATGACTTGATTACAAGCATCTAAGGATGTGTACGGATAGTCAAGGAACGGATGCTCATTGCAATGTGGAATGAGTACGACTTGATTACGAGCATCTCAGTGTGACTACTTGGTAACCCAGTGGTGTATCTAGGATCTACGCTTGGTAATCCTAGTGGTAGTCATGCACCAAGATGTGTGCGAATAATCAAGGAATCGACTGCTCATTGCACTTAGGCTAGATTAGCTTCATCAACCCTTTTCTCCTAGTTAAGTGCCTCAGTACAACCACTTTGAGCATGTGCGTTACGCATGGTGATCCTAGTAACGATTAGCGTTTGGTAGCCATGGTTGCATCGGTTCAGGGTGTGTACGATAAGTGGAAACGAATGCTGATGCTAGGTAGTTTAGACTTAGCTCATTAGTTAGAGTTAGTTAGTTTCTCAACCCTTCACCTTGTTAGCATAGGAGACATAAAATAGAAAAGACCATAAAAATCATATACCTCAGACTTACTTAACCATACATCATGACAACTACAAGTAAGCCTGGGAAGACAATGAATGATGAACCCCAAGTGTTCCATGGGGCGTGTAGGCACTTAGTCTGCGAGTTCGACCGGATCGAGCGTACTACGCTCGTTTCGTATGGTTGAGTGTAGGGGTACCTCGCCACTCATCACCCATCTAATCTTATATCCTAAGAGGACCTATTTTTCACTTGTTTTTATAGTATTTTTTGTTTTCTTAGTTCTTCATATGTTTTCAATTTTTTGTATTTTCCATTTTCTTTTATAATTTTCCTTTCTTTGAGTCATTTTGTGTTTCAAACCCCTTCTTTCAATTTTTCAGTTTGCATTAAGAAGGATTACCTTTTATGTACAGACCAACTTTAGTATTTGAATCATGTCCTATGCTATCAAGATGATCATGTAAGCACTTGTGTAAAGTAGTGAGACCACACCATTTGTTCCTCTAGTTTCTATAAATAATAGATCTTCATCATGAAAGCAATATGGTTCTTCTCATATTAAAACTAAAATTAACTTATGGTCTTTATGCCTTGTGGAAAGTGGAAAGGACCAAGAGGGAACAGAAAAGGATGTGACATCAAGGATAATTGTTGATTCTTTGCACTTCCTCCATGGATCTTACTACTTCATGTGTTTATGTCATTACTTATGCTTTAACATTGATGGAAGCATGTTTTCAAACAAGTGTTTTCTTGCCATGTCATTGAAAAGACATGTCATCTATGCTTGAAAGTAGTCCTCTTGTAAGGAAAGCATAATCATAAATTGATTAATTTACAGAAAGAGAAATAATTTCTAGGGTACCATTTGAAAGACATGTTACCCATGCTTCAAGTTACTTTTCTGATGGGATTAGCATTGGCTATGAAGTTGGAAGGATATATTATCCATGCCTAAAGATACCTCTTTAATTGATGGTCAACTTTTCTTAAATTTAAAAATTTAAGTAATTAATTAATTAAAAAGTAATTTCTTTTTCTCTTTTATTTTTGCATAGTGATGTTTTCATATAATTGTGGTGATCCTATGATCGTATGTTTGGAATGAGGCAATGTGATATCACTTGTAAAGGTATGGACTTGGCTTAAAACCTGGACATCATGGAATGGTTATATAAGATCATTCAAGATGAAGGATTCACTTATATAACTTTTGAATATCTAGTTTATATACCATCTCCACATGCCCTAAACATCAAGCTGCAACTCCAAAGTTAAATGCATCATTATTTCTAATTCATCTTCTCAAAGTCCTTTCATATCATAATCCCTATTCATGATGTCTAAGATTTTGTAATCTTATGAACTTCCAATTGAACCTCACCACACTATCCTCATGTCTAGACCAATTTTTGGCTTTCACTCAACCTTTAGATTACTTCAAAATTCATAAAAATTAGGCCAAGAAATAAGAAAAACTTTTATGACTTGGTCGCATCAATGTTACTACATTGATGCAATTAACTTTTTCAAAGCATCTCCATTGATGTATCAACATTGACACACCTCAAAAATAGTATATATATGCATAATAATTAGCCTTTTTTCCATTTCTAATCAAAATAAGAAATTTTTTATCATTTTAAGAACCTAGAGCACTCTAAACATGATATCTAGTAACCTATGCACTCAAATTCAATCATTTTAGATCCTATGAGCTCTTGGACTTGAGCTCTACATCATGAAGGGTACTAGACTACAAATTTTAAAACATTTTCAACACTCCATAATCTAAGTGGCAAAAGGTAATTAAACATAATAATGAATTAAAACTAATAATGCTTAGCTACCTTAAAACCTCAAAATCATAAACTGCAATTACGTAGAAGCAATAATGCTATATTTTTCATGAAATAGACTAACTAGAGGATGATAAAGGGTACTGGTGCTTATACTAAAGCCATCAAAAGCTAATCAATCATCATTTATGTGATTGCATATGGTGTCGAAATGAGATCTGCAAGTTGGGGAACCTTCACAAAAACAAGAAAAACATCCAAGGGGTGGATGAGAATAATAAAAATTACAACAAGCATTAAGGCCACACATGCAACTAGCCTACTTAGAGAAGAACCAAAGATGGAATCTATCTACTAGATACTCAATGCAGAAATAAGGAAGTCTAGGTAAAATAAAGTGCCTAAACTGAAGCTAAACCTGGAGATCATGCTCACAAAGGCTTGCTTGGAAAAGATCAGAAGCAAGAAAATCTAGAGCTTGGTTCTCTAAGAATCCAACTTTGAACCATTCTTAGAGTTTGCGCTAAGAGGTTAAGGCATAGCTGCAAATGCTCCTACTTTGGTCTACAATTTCCATGAGTTGAGAATGATACCTTGGCAAAACATACCTATTCTAGAATAATTTCTTAGGGGATGCTACAATGAAGATTAATGAAATTACCATTTCCTACTTGATGAAGAGCATTGCAAAGGCCTTGGTGTTGCCTAATGTAGGAGGGAAAACTTGCAAAGGTTTTCAATCATTTCAATGATGACAGTAAGAAGGAGTGGATCTAGAGATGCTATGGCATTGACCATAAGGAGTATGATATCCTAACAAAGGTAGAAAAAATTTATTTCAAGATGACAGCATATCATCTCAATTCAATGGTATAGCCTAGGAAGATGATGTCTTTTTCTACCAAGGCATGTGTAGGTCTTAATCAAAACATTCTCATCAACCTATCCCAATTAATCTTTTTGGAGATTGAAAATCACTTCAGAGAGAATGAAAAGGGTAAGAATACACTCATGTTTCCATGCTTAATAAGAAAAATTTGCAAAATGAGAGAGATTACTCATTATTCCAACAACACGCTACAAAAGGCCACAACACTCATTATGCCAACAACACGCTACAAAAGGCGCCAACAACATTTTGGCAGGACATCATGGCAAAGAAGCCACCTTCATTGCTTCAAGAAGAAGAGGCATTATTACTACCAATAGCAAAGGACAATACAAGTGGAGAAGAATGATTACGATAGCTAAGAAAGGAGTAAAAAGTGCTTGATGATGAACCATCATATTATCTTTTAGTCAAGAGCCATTTAAATGAGGTTGTAAGGACCATGAGTTGGATGCTAGATGAATTTGCAAACTTATTCTTCATAAAAAGAAGCCAAGCCATTATTTGTGCTAACCCTACTACTAGAAAAGTTGTAGTATTCCTATATTTAGAACAAGTTCTATAAATTTCAAGTAATGCTACAACATTCATGGTAGTATTGGAAGAAAGGAAAGCTACAATAGTGGTTATCATGCTACAAAAGGGCTAAGAAATAGTAGTTGAGATGGTGGTAGATGAGATTGGTGAAGAACTAAAGGTTCCTGCAACATCTATACTAACTTCACTACCATGGTAGACATCCAAATGTTTGTAGGAATTGGATCTAGGGGAATGATAGTCATGCAACATAAGGAGGAGCTAGAAAGACTAGTGGGAGCTAGGTAACTAATACCAGAATTATTTCACATTCCAAATGATATTTCAACAATCTAGTCTAAAATTTTGGAGATAAGGGACAAGCTTCTAGTTGCTAAAGTGTAACTCTAAAATGCTACTAATCTTTAACTAAAAGTTGATGGTGGAGGTGACATAGATAAGATCCTACTTAGTTGACCCTACAATTCTTCTATCAAAACTGACAAGAGATGAAGCCTTACAAGAGCTTCAAAAGAAACCTAAGAAGGCTAAAGATGGCAAAGAAAGGGTTGTCTAGAAGGCATCCTTATTGGAGGTTATGCTAAATACTATAAATAATGAACTTTTCTAAGCACACTGAGAAAACAAGAAGTTTACCATGAATAATAAAAGATTGTTTAAGGTAGAAAAATCAAAAGAACAACTAGATACTAATAAGAGCAGTTGGTGTAGGCTAGTAGCTAAGAATATTTCTTAGAAGTCAGAGGAGGTGTGTACAATCAGGAAAAAGTCAATAATTGAGATTATTGCTTAGAAGAAGAAGGCCCTAAAATATGATAAGATTAAGAATCACTACATGAACTAGGTTGACATGTTGAAAGAGGTAAATTAAAAGGAACTTTGATGGTGAAAGTAAAAATAAATGATGCCCTTCAACAACTTCAACAATAGGGTGATGCATGATAGCCCATCTTTGATGGATTCAATGCATACAACAAAGCCTAAATATGTATGAAGAAGTTGTAAATCGAGAAGATGATCAAGTACTTGGAGCTCGCCAACATTTGATATGCTAATCTAGCAATGCTCAGTACTAGAAGGTCAAGGTTAGAATTGGAAAAGTAAGTGGCCAACTTCTACTTATTATATGAGCATGAGTTTAAGCTCCATAAGGAAACCAAGAAAAAGTTAGAAATTCCAAATGAAGAGCTTGAGAATTTGAAAGCCAAATTTAAAGATTAGTGAGCAGTTATAAAGAACTTCATGAAGAGGATGACAAACCTCTAAAAGCTAAAAAACATACTAATAGGATTTGAAATTGAATGAAGCAACTTGCTGCATGGTTTGTTAATGCCAAGGAGATGTTTACTACTTTACCTTATCCTTAAGATGTACCCACACTAGTAACTCTAGGTGATGAGTGGTGAGGTACCCCTACACTCAACCATACGAATACGAGCGTTTCACACACGATCCGGTCAAACTCCGCAATAGGTTAGTTGTGGTATCTAGATAGTTACTCATTGATCGCAGTTTGCTATCTTCCCACCTGGACTAGTATATGCTTTGTCACATATGGTTTAGTCCAGAGTGAGGTGTATGATGTGTTCCTAAACTAATGCTACTCCTGGAGGCGATGGAAAATAATCTTAGCTAAGCTAGGGGGAAAAGGGAGAGAGAGTTATGCTAAGAGGAAATAGGGGAAGAGAATCTAAACTAGCCTAAGTGCAATGAGCATCTGTTCCTTAATCATCCATACACATCTTGGACCTTGTGCATAACTACTACTGGGATTACCAAGCGCAAATCCTAGGTATGCTATTGGGTTACCAAGTAATCACACTTAAATGCTCGTGAAAGTCATACTCATTCCGCGTTTAAGGAGTTTAGGGTGAAGAAATATTAACTACGAAAATAATAATTAATTAAGCTAAGTGGATGCTACAATGATGAAGTAATCTTGATCTTTATTTCTGGTCATGTGCATGTCCAAGTACGTCACACTTGAATAAAGGTGTCGTACAATTACAATCATCACACTATGAGCATGCACTGGGGAAAAGGGTTGAGAGGAAAAACTGACAAAAAAGATCCTACTTTAACACTAACTTCCTATGCCAAAACCAAGTGCTCCTGCCTCTTATTTATAGGCAATGAGACAAGTCCCAATATCGGATGTCTGATATCACTTAGGCAGGCCCCGATATCGCGTACGTAATATCGCAGGTGCAATATCGCGACCCATCAGATAACAGGGGTCCAATAACAGGACCTGACAAACCATGACTCATCACTAGGCAACACTACCTAGATAATTAATAAGTTTAGCAATAATGAGAAAAGGATAAAGGTGCTGCTAGATATATTCAAACTACTAGAAGCAATAGAAAGGCATCGACAACAATCACCAATACATTGGAAAACACCAGAGGAACCACCACCTCTTAGCACAACTAAAGGCATCTACCTTGGGAAACTTTTGTACATAATAGCTAAGGCCAAGTATTTGTAAAGTATCTAATTTTATCGAATATCAAAATGTAAGCACTTAAATGATTTTTTCTATAATGCAACACTTAAGTTAATTAGTTAGTTGATCAGGTAATCTCATACTTCTCCAATGTTGTGAACAACTTTGTTTCAAATTTGTTCATTTAGGGTGCATTTTTAGTTAGTTGTGGAGGTATGATGAAAAGTATTTTGGTTAATTGTGTAGATGCATCAGTATAGACATAGCTCTTGTTGCATCAATACATTAGCATTGATATAGTATGTATTAACATCTATATAAATGCATGCATCACCCATCACATTTATGGCATCACCCATCCCATTTATAACATCTTTTAATCATTTTATAGACAAACTCTTGTAGTTTTTTTCTGTGAAAATTAGAATTATTATTTCTTCTAATGCCTACAGTATGGATTGAGTAGATTATACAAAGCTTTAATTAAGTACATAATGTACTTGGATACATTTGTATAACAATAATAAAATCAAGATTTATTCTAACCATTGCAACACTTGGCTAATAGTTTAATTTTATTTCTTGTAATTTACTTTAATTTTTGCTTTATTTTCCATGCCATTGTTAAATATTTTATTCCATCGCACTTACTAAATTCACATGAGTATAATTGATTTCAACCATAGATGTATTAATGCTTGGTAATCCTAGTAGTGAATCACTTGGTACGTCCAATAGTGGAACACTTGGTAACCCAATAGTGTTTGTACATGTTTAGGATGTATATGGCAAATTGGGAATAGATGCAATATGCTTAGGCTACTTTATATTTACCTTTTTCACTTAGATTAAATAGCTTAATATTCTAATACTCTAAATATTTTAATGATAAAAAATATAATCATATGTTTTAGTCACACTTAACAATATAACTTGAGACCACACAAGCATGAATGGGAAGATAATAATAAGCATCTTAGCACTTAGCTATCTAGGGCATCCAACTAGTCCTATGTCCACAAAATTTGATTGGATTGTGCATGAATACTTGTGATTCATATGGTTGGGTATAGGGTTACTCCACTACTCATCATCTCTTTTACCAAAATCGATAAAAGATCATAAAATTTAGCAAAAAGAACTAAATGAATTATTCATAAATATTAGGTAGTTTCACACATACAAACCAAGACTTAATCCCAATCATATTTCATACAAATCTAAAAAGAATTCAACAAAATCCAATCATGCTAATAATGCACAAATCTATGAACTAAGACAAATAAGAAAAATGCTAAGATAACTTACCTAGAAGATAGAAGCACAATTCTCAAGCAACACATGAACATGGCCAAATGCTTTCACATAATCATGTACATGAATCAACAAAGCCCCACATACCACCACAAGCCTTCAACTCAACAATGCTTCTATGTCCAAAAATATGGATGTTCAAAGTGCTTGGTTGAATGGAGTGTCAGGTTTTTATGGGAAATCTACAAAAACACTTAACATAGCAAAATTATTCAAATTTTTAAAAATACAAATACAATAAAAGAAATCTACCACAAAAGTAAGTGTAACCCATGTAACCTCCCATAAATTCAAAAGCTATACTAAAAACATAGGAATTAGAAACAACACATACCATAATAATTTAATTATTAAAATTATTATCATGCTCATACCAAAATATGCTCATGCCATGACATGTGCATGTCATACCCATATCATAGCCTCCATGAAAAGCCTACCAAGCTCATCCATTAGGTTAGTACATACTAGCTAAAAAATATCTAATTAAATATTGCAAGAAAATTAAAGATACGTGAGCATCAAAAATAAAGCTAAAAATCTAAACTAACTAACAAGCATAACTAAAATCCATAACATAATTGGAAGTATCAAAATTTGATCACATAAATTCTAGATATTAATGAGGTTAGTAAATACATACATTTTATAAATGCTCTTAAACCTTGGGCTTAACATGAGCTTAAAACTCAAAAAATTACAGGATACAGGGAGGCAATCTATGTTGCTAGTACTTTGGTGGATTATAAGGTAGAGAAGAAAGATATGGATGTGGTGGAATAACCACATGAGAGTAAGAAAGAAAGCAACAAGATCCTCAAGTTTGGGATTACACTAGGCAATCAATCATTGTACTTGAAATATGAGAAAGCCCAATCTCCTCAAGAGCAAATTGAGGCTTCGAATAAAAGACTACATTTTGGAGGTTTTTCTTAATATCTCTCAAATCATAGAGGCTTAAAATGATGTATCTATGATGGGAGCCATTACACTTGAGCATGTCCTCAAAATTCTTATTTAGAGATGGTGGAAATGGTTAGGATGAGAATTATAGATTGAATGTAACTGAGCATGAGCCTAATGTTCTATTGATATTTTTCAACAAGGACGATCAAGAGAAAGAGATGAAACTTTTGGGTTTCATCTAGTTGGTACATGAGGATTAACTACCTTAGTGAAAGATGGATGACTTGATGTTGAAATAAGATAGCATGTATTAAGCAGAGTGAAACATGACTAGTCTAGTGTTGCACCTTCCTTGTTAGATTGATCCTTCTTACAAAAAGGAAAAAAAAAATACGTGTGCGAGTGTGTGGGGAGAGAGAACTGAACAAGTAACTTTAAGTAGGGAGCATATATTCTTGATAGTGACTTCAAGTAGGAAGCACAACTTTCTATTATGACTCCAAGTAGGAAGCACATATTCTTGACTATGACTTTGAGTAGGAAGCATAGTTTTGGGAATTGTAACTTTAAGTAGGAAACATAAGTTTGGGGATGAAGGAATGAGTATCTTCAAATTTCTACCTACCTATCTTACTATAATGTGTAGAAAGATGATTTACATTTCAAGTAAGTCTTGCTCCATGTTGAAAAGTTGGTAGTATATGCATGAAAAAGGGCAAGCCTTTTTTTCCTTGACCTAGTGTGACATCCTGTTTCTAAATGCCATGGAAAACGTCAAATATACGATATATTAGACATCATGAGTACAAAGAAAATATACTAAATGCAAAATATATGTGATATTCAACATTATGTATAAAGGAAATAATATGAAACATGCAGAATGAGAAAGAAAAGAACGCTTTATTAATATGGAATAGCATATCTGAATCATGCTCTAAGAGTGTTCCTTAGGGTTTTCTTTCTTTGGCATCTATCCTTTAGAGGCAATCCAACACTGCCACCATAGTTAGGCCTATAACCTAGCTAGAAAGGATGGCCAGTCCACTTTCTATCCTACTTCACCCAACTCTTGTGACTTACCTGTACCAAGTCTGCCACTCCATGCTTGGCATGACCTCTAAGCCCGAGTATAAATGCTTTAGATCAAGCCCCCCAAAGGTTATCTCAAGAGACATGTCTGTTATTACAACATGTCCTTTTGGATCTTAATTACAACTACCTTTTCGAGTCTTGTTATGATAACAATAACACTTGTTATAAAGAGGCATCATCTTCATTAGGCAGTAGCATCATTTGGAACAATCTATCCCCCTTAGGTTTTGTTCGTCCTCGAACAAGTCCACATTCTTTATCTTTTTTCAACTCCAATGCTTTTGTTATGCTTCCATGCTCCAATAATTTGATTTCTCCTTTGGGCTTAAAGTTGTTTCTTGCTTATTCTGCAAACAAGATACATATAAGAAAAAAATATATAGAAAATGAAATATTACTTCCTTAATACTTCATTTTTTTAAGATAATGACAAGAGGTGAATTAAAGATCTACCAACCACCAATCACTAGTCCTAACTAGGGTTGCATAATGTGCAGCTCGCATTTGGTTACCCAAGTGAAGACAGGGCAAATTCTTTATTTCCAACTTACATTGCCTTACATATTTCATTTATCCAATTAAAATATAAAATTAACAATAAAGAAAATAATAAGATTATAAATAAAAGTAAGTGTGAGGTACTTCATGATCTTGATCAACCTTATGAATTGATAGAAATAATTGTATATGATCGAATGGTCTTGTTTGAGATGGCAAGACTTGATCTTGATTCTTCTCCACTTCTTCTTTAAAAATTAACTCTAGTAACTTGGAAAAATTGGACATTGTACCAAATATAATCTAACATCTTAATGAAGAATGTTGTTGATCCATCCTCATTAATCATAGCAGAGTAATTGGTGAACTATGGTTCTTTATGAGTACTATTCATCAAAGTCATCTATTCCTAAATTCTAAAATTTGATTTATCTATTGAAGATTCAAAATAAGTAGAATATGCACTGGCCAATGGAATTGCATGTTGAATTGATGGAAATATCTTCTTCCAATTAGGTTCATCTTCCAAATATTTCTTTATAGATCCATATTTTAAGAATTGATAAACACTACTTCCAACTTTTGCATTGAAGTCTCCACAAAGAATAAATGGAACTGGATCATTATAACTCAAGAGTAACTTATTCTTTAAACTTCCTCTATTTGTTTAATCAAGTATGCTCCTTGACACAGTCTAACATCTGAACATGTTGATTTGGCAATTAAATGTGTGTTGACTATGCATACACATCTTCCTGATGAATGGATTTTTAGAATAACTATCAAGGCTATGTGATTTTTCTGAAATCTTGACTATTCTTTCTTTTCCATCTCTTGAAGTTATGAAATTTCAAAAATCATATTTTCTAAACTTCATTCAAACCTTTGCACCAATTCAAACTTGACTTCTTTATAAAAGATCACACACCCATCCATCGTGTGATTTCTGCAATATGCTAAGCTATACGATTCAAAAAAAGAACTCCCATAAGAACCTTTTTGCTTGTAAATACCTCTATCTCCCATCTTTTCTAAATCTAGTTGAAATTGATATAGAAATTCCCATGGCAAGATTTCCTGTAGGCACAAAACATCAGCATCCAAATCTTGTAATTCTACTAAAATGCATGGATATCAATATTTGTGCCAATCCAAGGCCCATGATGGATATAATGGATGTTGTTTCTCACTCACTAGGGGTCGTGCAAGCACATTGTATGTTGCAACTTTCATTCTCATTCTTGAATTCTCTTTTGAATCATTTCTCTTTACGAGTATCATACTCCTTGTTGAAACAAGATTTTGAGTCTCCATGTTGTTTTACCATATGTTTTGATAGCAAGATGGATTAATATACATCATTGAAGATTATTTTGTTTCATCAATTGATTCTCCAACTAATCATCAACTGAAACTACATTATCTCATTTTAGCAATATATAAATACATTACCAAATTTTAGTAATATATAATTATATCATCTAATTCTTAACGACCTTTCTAGCCCCCTTAAAGACACTAACTCGAGCAGTGTAACTAATAACATGCCATAGAGATCTTAAGGCTATCTAAAAGGGTTATTTTGCCAACAAGGGATGATTAGCTATCCTTACGTTGTCGGCTTTTAAGGTGTAGTTTCATGATATCATGAAATTATTAGGTACCTGAATGATAAAGCTAACCTCACCATTGAGTTCATAAGGGTGAAAATTGTTGAAAATGATTATTCATATGTTGAAAAAAAACATTGTATACTTAAGTTGTGCTAAAATTAAGCATTTGAGGGTCTTAAGGCACTATATTGGGCAAGGGATGAAAACTAATTTTTAGGGTTTTCTAAGAGAGATCTGATTTAACTATTGTGTTTAGAAATCAGTAAAAAGGACTCTTTGTTCATCAAATGAGTCTTCTGGAATTAAATATTATGGCTTCTAAAGTCTAAAATCTTTTTGGTGCAAAAAACAAGACTTCCCGGAAGGTTACTCATCCCAAACAATACTTCAAGATGAACGTGCTTAATTATGGTATTCTTATTTTACATATTGCCAATGCATCAAATTTTATTTTTGAAAATTTTCCCAATTTTTCATCAATGAACAGAAATTTTAAATTTTCCCATTAGTTGACAGAAAACTGAAGAGCGCCAGAAAGAAAGGAGGGCTGTTATGGATGACATTGACAGTGCTCGGGATAGACTGTTATGAACCATGTCGTTGATGTCTGCAGTGCCCGAAATAAACCGTAATGAATGGATCGTTATGAACGACCTCGTTGATGTCGACTGTTATGGACAATGTCGGTGGTGCCCGAAATAAACCGTAATGAGTGGAGTGGCCGCCTTTGCTGGGCCGTTTGGCAGGTCCGGCCGACCGGCCCTGCAAAAGGGTTATTTTTTTGTTGGTTTCCTTTTAAATACAAACTTGTGGGCGTCGGGTTTTTTTTTAAATACAACCTTGGGGGGCCGGGCTCGAATCCGTGACCTCCAGTTCCCAAAAGTTTTTTAAAAAAGAAAATTAAAAATTAATTTTAAATTTTTTTTAAAAAAACACTTTTTTAATTTTAAAATTGCGCATAACTTATCTTTCCTGATTTTGATAAAATTTGTACCGTTTGAGAAACGTTAAAGACCCCACCATGTAATCTTAAATATCGTCGCTACTAGCCCGCCAGGAGCAATTTCAAATCACGGACTCTGGACGTTTTTAGTTAAGCGTTCTCTGGTTTGTGCCCTGCAGCTTTGTTTCTGTGAAGATTGCGTTTGTTCATTTCTGCTATGGCGTCGACCTGTAGAGAATTTCCCACGCCATATCCTGGTGCGCTCACACACTTTTGATTGCTTTTGTTTTTCTTTTCATCATTTTTTCTTGGTGTTTTGTTATTCCGCAAAAATGTTTCGTGGCTTTTTAAAGAACGAAGAATTTGCTGCATTTTTTTATCTGTTTGGAGGAAAGTGTCTTTATAAATGATTACGAATCTGTTTGTTTCGTGTTCTTCCTAAAACCCTAAGTCCAGAAGGCAAATTTGTGGCGTTTTAAGGTTTAACGGTGTGCTTTGCATGGAATGACTATTCAAAATT
Organism: Gnetum montanum; assembly: GCA_015680685.1. NCBI lineage: Eukaryota > Viridiplantae > Streptophyta > Gnetopsida > Gnetales > Gnetaceae > Gnetum > Gnetum montanum. The sequence continues at coordinate 38,331 of MNCI01037735.1, forward strand.
TGTGCTTCCGAGGCAAATTGTATTCAAATATTGTATGAATCAAAATTTGTGCTATTCTCACTTAAGTTGTCTTTATTTTTACTGTGGCTGGTTTACTTAGTTACCTTTTAATATTTAGGTGCCAATTTATATGTCAAAATAGATTTTGAATGCAATTTTAGACGTTTTGAGACTTGTTCATTTGGTTTTTGGTTGAAAATTAACGGAGGAAATCTACATTTCAGGGCTTTTCAGCTACATAGAAAAGGAAAAGTGATATTCATTGTAATAATGATTTATGAAATTAGACGCCTTTCTTTGTAGATTATCTGTCGAAATAGAATATAGATTTTTCGACATGAGACCGTGCAATTTGTATATCTGATGAACCCTTCTGCTTTGTTTGAAAAGAGTAGCAGGCTGGAATTTTTTTTCCCCTTTCATTGATCCGATTTATGTAAGCTTGAACTTTTTATGCTGTTAGAAATCATGGACAAATGCAAGCTAAAAAGGTCTTTTCCCTTGAGTTGATATTTAAATTGCAAAGCGATAAGCAAATTGTTATCATCATCTAGATCTGTATGTATGTTTTGAGGCTTTTATAACATCAAGTCTCATACGGGGCTGCAGTCATAGATGCTATATTTTATGCTTAGTAATTCATGTTCTGTATTCAATTTTGCTTTTCTCACCCAGTGCTTTGTCTTAAGATTTCCTTCAATTACAACTGCTTTTTCAATCTCCTCCATATTTTTCAGGAAAATCTAAATGCAAACGTGTCACCTCATTGCACTCCCTTGATAAAGAAAACAAGAAAGATACAGAGACAAACCAGCTCAAGGTTGATATCTCAAGGTGATAATGCATGTTATGTGGTGGATCTTCCATTTATGTTATTTCCCCAAAACACACTCTTGCCTTCTACAGGAGTAAAACTATACTTTCTAACGTCAGCCTATTACCACTTTCATTTCAGGACAACCACTGGTTTAAAGAGCAAGATCCTCAACCCTGGCGAAAACTCAACTAAAGAGAAGCATGCCAAAGAACAAGGTCTCCCGATGTCATCTTCAGTTAATTCTCTATCTGGTATGAAGAGAACCAAGTCCCTCAAGAAATTGCTTTCAGTGTCATTTCAAGAGGCACAATTTCAACATAAAACCAAGACTTCTACAGGAGAAGGCTCCAGACCTAGCAGCAGGTCAGTGACATCCTTGAAAATCACGAGGCCTTCTCAAACTAGAAAAGTCAATAAATTAAACACACCGACCTACTGGTTAGAGCAAATCATACTTGCAGAATCATTGGAAATGCATTCAATAGCCTTGGGATTTTTCAATCTTGCTATTGAGGCAAATGTTCAGGTAAGTTTGATTTTGGTTAGGTTAAATAAAAGAATTTGTAAGGAATTTTAACCAGGAACAACTATATCTCTGCAGCCTCTACAACGCCTTCGCAATGCTTTGAAATTATACACAAGAAAGTATGAAATGCTGAAGCTAGGGGATGTTACCAAGGGAGTTATGCAGAAATATGGTATTTTGGAGAAGACCAGTATAGCCGAGTCGGGTGAGCACACAATAAGCGTAGTTTAGTTTTCTTCTTATGAACTAAAAATTATTGCATATCCGGTAGTTTTTATGTGCCATGATGAAAAATAAGCTTTAGATTTTTCTTTTTCATTTTTTTTTAAATTTTGTTTTAGATACCCAATCCATAGGAGTGCAAAATGCTGCATCAAAGATGCTCAAAATAGGTGGGAATGATGTTGTTGCAACTCCTAACAGTAAAGAATCAGCAGATGGTGAACCTCATTCATGCATTTTTTCATCACCCGGGGAAAATGGATTTCTTTCTTGTGACTTGGAAATGAAAAATGACGCATTTGGAGATTCTAGCAATAAGAAACCACATGAAAGCGAACCTCGGTCAACAATGCAAATTGGAGAAATTGGGTTTGTATCCTGTGCCTCAGAATTATCCCAAATGTCAAACAAAACTAGCAGTAAAGGCGAGGACGACAATCAGGATATCAGCAGCAGCAATGGCCCTATGAAAGAAGTTATTGCAGAAGTTAGCAAAATTGATGTTAATGATGGACAGGTAAAAGATAAAAACGATGGAGACACGGAAGTTGGACAGGCTAGTAGTTCAAGTATCATTTTTGATTTAGAAGAAGATGAGGATAAGCTTTCTCTATTTAGTGTCAGTGAAAATCTTGGCAAAGTAAATAAGGATGTCATCGATGAAGCGAAGAGCATAAACTGTACTGTTAAAAGAAAAGCGATTCAAGGAAGAAAATGCACTCCTGCAAGAGTTTCTTCTCAAAGGATGTCAAAGTTGAAACCCACAGGCAAAAGGGAAGCCAGTGTGCCTGCGAAGAATTCTCTAGGCATCAGAGCAACGAATCCCTCTAATAATTCTCTCGAGAAAACTGAAGCATATGCACACAAAAGCTGCCAGCAAGAGAGAGAAACAGGTTCAAAGAAAACACTACCAGGTAACCTTCCTTGAGTGGTTTTACTTAATTGCTTATACATGATTTTTCTTGTTAACATGGTTTATTCTTGTGCAGATGATTCCGTTGGCAATAAATCGCAACTGGCTTCTGAATTGGTAATTTTGTTTCAATACCTTCCTTGCTCATCAATCTCAAATTTTATAGATGGCATCGTTTCTCATGTGGAACGAATTTTTTATTCAAAGAAAATAATAAGCTTAATTTTAGTATTTTTTTTCAGATTCCAGAGGACCACCATAAAAAAGAAAGTGAAGCGTCCAAGACATCAAAAATCGGTAAAGATAATATCGTCAATTTTCATCCTATAATATTTTATTAGTATTGGATTTTTTTTGCCGAGAGTTGACCATAAATAAAATTTGGAGTATTTCTACTATGAACGCTTCCTACAATAGATTTGGTGACCATCTTAAATCTAGGTGACTTGTTTTTGACTTCTTACTTTTCAATTGATCCAACAGCAGAAAAATGTACAGGGCAAAAAGGTTTTTCCTCAACCTCGAGTCTGAAAACTAAAAACCTTGATGTTAAAAGCATGAATGCGGGTGCTCTGTCAGAACTATTACAGTCGTTACCGGGTGATGATGAGAGTGATCACTGCTGCAATGGTTGTGGTCCCTAGAGTAAACGGGACATTGCCTGGGAAATTACTGCAGTAAAGAAGCTAGGTATTACTTTGAGAAACCGTGTGGATGCTCTTGGGGAAGTTCAGCAGCATAATTCCTCAACAACGGATGAATCGGCAAAAGAAACAAGTGAAGCAGCTTCAACTAAAGAAGCCAATAATCCTCACGAAGTTAGTAATGACGTTGAGATGCAGCATACTAATGCAACACCTACCTTGGTGAAAAAAACAAATGACTTAAATAGGGATGTGAATCCCCATGAACATTCTCAAAACATTGAACAGCATGATTCCCTTGGAACAGAGGCCTTGAAGGAAGAAACCAGGAAAGGGGAGGTATCTCAGGGTGATAAAAATGATTTTCGATCAAGTACAATACACTTAAGAGCCCTGTGAGAAACAGGTTTGCCTTTGTCGTTGAAACTTCAAGGCGTCTCTTCTCATTCTTTTTATTCCTGCAACTTTTGGCAAGGACAGTACAGCAAGACTCTCGAGGACTACATATCAACCACAAACGCATGATCGAATATGACTCCGCAAAGCGGGTTGAACAAAGCAGCCCACAGAAATGTGCCTCGACCTTGCTACCGTTGCCAGAAAACGCAGCTGCACACCATATTGAGAAGACTCCTAAAAAGCAGAGTGGAGAATCTTCAAAGTGGGTTAGTAGGTATTAGCACCATCTAACGACCCTTATCTTCTTTTATGATTACCTTAACGTTGGTTGGTCAACTTTAACAGGGTAAAAGAAATTGCAAGACCAGCACGGGTAGTAGAAAGTATTTATCCCGGGACTCATGCACGTCCTCTGGTCAGATCTCATATTTTAAATAAACCATATTTAGGATCATAACGTCTGTTTTGGAAGTAATGTAGATGGCAATTCTCTATGGCGCTAAAATAACGTGTGTTTGGTTACGCAGGTTCAAGCACACATAAAATGATACTTAGATCAAGCAGGAAAAGCTAAGTTGTCTGGGTCATTTGTGTTTTAAGTGAAATTCTCGCTTTCATAGCAATTATTGCAGATTTTTATGCAAGCTGGTTTGTCAGCATTTAAGATTTTAGAGAACTTGGACAAATGCCAGTTCAGTGAACTTAAACAAAATTATCCCTCTAATTCTATGTTGAAACTCAACCAAAATGATCATTCAAATTTTATTTTGAATGTTATTTGGATGTCAAACTATTCAAAATTTCATCTTCAAACTTTCTATAACACCAAACGTATTATCTATTTAAGCTTTGTGCTCTGCATGGTTTCAGAATCACTTCCCTTGTTTCCGTAATATAATGCTCTGAAAGGTCTCACTTTTATCTTCATTGGAAATTTCTCTATTTGACTTTTCTTGAGGGGTGCTTTAATTTATATTTTAATTTTGTTAATATTAATTTTATTAAAGCTTTATCATTTTTTATTTTTATTTTTACAATTTTAAAATGTATATCTAACTTGTAACTTGCTTCAAACAATAACACTACTAGGTTACCAAGTAATTACAATTAAGTGCTCAAGATTACTTGTACTAATTTTTCTTAATGACAAAAACAATAAAAAGAAATAATTTATAAACATTAAGTAAGAAAAACAATAAGCATTTAAGTAATTAAAAATAATAATAAGGCTAAGTGGATGTTGCAATCTCTATCTTTATTGTCAAACATGTAATGTATCCAAGTATGTCACACTCAAATAAGGATGTCATATAATCACTTAACATCACACTGTAGGCATGCACTAGAAAACAAACTAACAAACCTTGAAATCTATCAAAATCTATCTTTAAATCTATGAATCTATGTCCCAACCATGCACCTAAGTGTTGTCTTTATATCAAATCCCCAACATTGAAGGTTGTGCCTTGATATCAGATACCCAATAACATGGCTCCAATATCAGAGCCCTACAAAACATGACTCATCATCTACACTACCAATCCAAGTAGAGCTTCACACTCTAGCTACTGCCATCTAGCTTGACCTAAACTTGAGCTTAGCCTAGAGAGAGTGCTTAATGAATCTTAATCTATTAGAAGAAAATAGGCTAATAGCACTCATGAGTAATGAAATCCACAAGAACTACTCCAAGCATAGGCACAATGCATGAATACGACAAGTATTGATACATCTATGTGATAAGGTCCTCTATTACAATCCTAATCATATCTAGCAAAAGGCTAAATTTCAAATGCTTTGGGAGGGACCATACATCATTCATGCAACTTACCCATCTACTTTCATGCGCATTCACCATCCATCTAGCCTTAGGTCAGTAAACATCCAATAGGTCAAACCTTACAATCAATATCCTAACTCCACTAAGGATTCTACCTAGCCTATGTGAATGTCCTCTACTTGTTCACTTTTTTGGTTGACCAATTCCAATCATAGTTGTCAAGGTGTCCATCGTGACACGTAGGTGCTAACTGATGTTTTCACTTTCTTATTACTTTTCTACTTTCTTGATATATTTTCCTTTTCTTTTAGAATTTTCAATTTCTTGATAATTTCTTTATTTTGTGATAATCTTTCATTCTATTTATCTTTCTAATTCTTGATATCTTTTCTAATTTTTCATATTTTGTCCTCATTCCACTTGTACATATTTTTTGTCAATTTTCAATAAAACACATTGAATAAAGCAAGATGTAGTTCCAATAAGGTAAAGATTTCTCTATATTATTAATCATAAGGGATTAATTGCCTATACAGTGAGACCACAACATCCATTTACCCATTCTAATAATAAGAGGTTCTTACCATGGACATAATGATATTCTTCTCATAATAAAACTAAGAATAAACTTGTGATCATTACACCTAGACAGAAGAGTGAAGAACCAAGTGGACATTCAAATGGTGTGACATCAAGGAGATTTGTGGATTCTCTTAGATTATTGCTATAAGTTCTATCCTATTGCTAAGGATGTTTTATATCCTTGTAGATCTAATGAAAAATGGAAGTAGAAGTATAATAAGTGTTGTCTTACCATGTTACTAGAAAGACATGTTACCCATAATTGAAGGTAGTACTCTGGTAAGGTCAATACAGTCAAAAATAAAATCCATGCACAAAATAAATTTCTAGGGGTCCCATTGAAAGACATGTTACCCATGCTTGAAGGTAGGTGGCTTCTTAGGAATCTAAAAAATAAAGAGTGCAATGAATAAACTCCTCCCTTATACAATATGTCAAGTCGTAATACTCACTACAATAATGGTAGTCTTATGGTTGTGAATCTTAGAGATGAAACAATGCGATGTCACTTGAAGTGGTTTGGACTTGGTTTGAATCTTGGAAAGAGAGGCTAATGATTACTCTAACCACATGTTAAGCAAAAGAATTCATTATGTCTATGGTAAGATGCCTCATGTCCCAATTTCAGTAATCCCTTCTATAATCCATCTCACCTCACTCTATATTTAATCATAACTTATGGTTTTGTATAATATAGTGTTATTTTCCCAACCTGGCAATACTAATAGGTGTGTTTTGCTAGATAGGTATGTCTTACATTCAACTCCTTAAGTGCCTAAGGACACTTTTAGGCATGGTTATACAAGGGCACTAAGGGTTGGAGCTTGCTTTAGGGAGTACCCACTAGTATAACTCTTGTATTTCATACTCGATGAGCAATTCTGCATCATCTTGTGCCTTCTAGGCTTAATAAATGCTATCCATAACATCAGACAATTTTTCCATACATTAGAAATTCATAATCCATCTCCTATCCATCCAATAAGTTTTCATTGCTCAAGATTCCTTCTTCATGAACTTTGACCACCAAATTTTTGAAAACTATGTATCATTCATGGTCGATGATCCTTTGAACAAGCTTCATGTCTTTCAAATATTCAATTTGACTCATTTTTTTCCAAGAAAAATCAACGAAAAATTTGAAAATTTTGACAATGATGTTATAGTTACGACATCATAGAGCCTATGATGTCATATCTACAACATATCATCTATGATGTTGCACATATAAAAATATTACATATACATGCAGGACTTAGTGAAAATTTTCACTTCTTCATTTTTCAACAAGAGAGTTTTTGTAGTTGTTTTTCTCATAGCTCTTTCCCACTAACTTCCAAAGGCCATAACTTCATCCTTGTAGCTTCAATTTTAAAAATTCTTAAATCATGTTGCTCCAAGAGTACTCAACTGAGTTGTGGGGGAATGCATTTCATGCTAAAACTAAAAATTTGAGCCAAAAATTTCTAAAGCCTAGAAGATACTATAAAGGGTAAGCACAAGAGATAATAAGAACCTTATAGTTAATCAATCCAACTTAGGCCAGGAAAATTTAGTTAATCATATTTTAAGTTGTAATAAGTACAAAAATGATAACTATGGAAGGTTATAAGCAATTAAATGATATACTACCTAAGGGGTTTCTTTTTGAAAATTTTTCTAACTCTGCAATCATAATAAGATAAGAACTTGATCAAACCAAGGGTATGAGCAAGGTAAAGAACTATTAAGAACTAATATAAACATTTTAATAATTCCAAACTCTTGTTGATTGCAAATGGTCCCAAAGGGACCAACAGAAGGACAACCTTCACAACACAAAAGCAAAAGACCAAGAGGCCATGGGAGAGGCCAAGTGGAATAACAAACTTCCCAAGTAGAACACATAGAGGAGGAGGCTTAATCATACAACATTCATCAACAAACTCCTACCACAAAGCACTTAACCCAAGGAGAGGCGAAAATTCCACAATTACTTGAATAAGGACAATGCCTCACACTGTCACTGGAATGTCTCTAGGCCATTCAATAAAAATTAATCATGTCCATAATTATTGTGGAACTCAATTTTGGTCCCTTTATGGAATTTGCTTTGAAAGCTATCAAGGTGCAACTCCAAGCATCTCCTCTATGGCCCATACTAACTAACAATAATAAATGGTACTTAGGAGAAACATACTAGTTTGGTAGAATAAACAAGTTGATGCAATAATCAAGATTGAGGGAATCTCTATACCTTATTTAGTGGAAGTAATTGCCCAAGCCCTCAATATTTCTAATGAAGGGACAAACGTGGCACAAATCTCAACTAGATATGACACTGATGTAAAAAGGCTATGGTTACAAAAAGCGTATGGTAAGGAAGATAAAGATTATAGTGAGTTCACAGCTAAAGAAAAGATATACTTCAAAATTGACACCTACCACTTGGTTCTTACAAAGAGGTTCAATAGGATATCCACATATGCATCTAGAGGAAGTGTCATTCTAATGGAAAAGTTCAACGCCAAAATTGCCCATCTATTCTTCCTTGAAATTCGAAGGCAGTTTGAGGAAAAGAAGATAGGAAAGCTAACACTTCCATTTCCTTGTGTTATTAGAAAGTTGTGTAAGCAAGCTGGAATCTTAAGGTACACTAATGACATCCTTAGGAAGGACCATAGTGCTTCATTTGCAAAAATGCTCAAACTAGTGTCACCAAAGAAGGATCATGTAAATAAATTAACAAGCATTGAGGGAACTACAGGTACAACTCTTACTAGTAGCATTCCAGCTATTGGCCAACAACAACAAGCTAGATCTAGTAGTCAACTGATGAGTGGTGAGGTACCCCTACACTCAACCATACGAAACGAGCGTAGCACATGCGATCTGGTCGAACTCCGCATACGAACTAGTTGTGGCACCTAGATAGTTATCCTTAGGCCGCAGTTCGCTGTCTTCCCACCCAGACTAGTATTGTATATTTGTCACATATGGTTTAGTCCAGATGAGGTGTATGATGTGTTTCCTAATTCTAACGCTACTCCTGAAGGCAGTGGAAAATAATACTAACTAAGCTAAGCTAGGAGAAAAAGGGTAAGGAAATCTAATTTAGCCTAAGTGCGACAAGCAATCGATTCCTTGATCAACTGTATACATCTTGGACCTTGTGCACGACTACCACTGGGACTACCAAGCATAGATCCTAGGTACACCACTGGGATTACCAAGCACAGATCCCAGATACGCCACTGGGTTACCAAGCGTAGATCCTAGCTACACCACTGGGCTACCAAGCAGTCACACTTAAATGCTCGTAATCAAGTCGTACTCGTTCCGCGTTCTAGGAGTTTAAGGGTGAGAGAGAGAAAATAGTAAATAACATTAAATAAATAACAAATAAATAAATAACAAAGTGAATGCTGCAATGATGATGTAATCTCAATCTTTATTGCCGATCATGTGCATGTCCAAGTATGGCACACTCGAATAAAGACACCGTACAATTACATTCACCACACTGCGGGCAAACACAGGAAAAAATCTAACTCTGGAGGGATCAAACTGCTAGAGCTTCACTACAAAACTAACTACATGCCTAAAACTAGGAAAGCTGCCTCTTATTTATAGACATTGAGGCAAGACGCAATATTGTGTATGCAATATCACAGGGGATGAGATATCGCGTACGCGATATCGTGGCTGCGATATCATGGCCGCTGCGATATCTCAGCTACTGATACAACAGGGATGTGATATCATGGCTGTGATATCACAGCCAACAAATTCATGACTCATCATCAACCATAAGCTGAATAGCAATAGCAATAACAACAACAAGTTCCATTGCCATCACAAGACTATTGATTCTCCATGAGCCATCTATAGTAAATCACAAAAATAATGAGCTGGGAGACAAGGGAGGAAGCTAATTTATATAAAGTAAGAGAGAGCTCAGTTAGGCCTACCATATCTAGAGACCTAACTAGTAGGCAAGTGTCAATGTAAATAGGCAAAAAGGATGACTAGGCACAATGGATCTTAGGGAACATTGCATCATTCCAAGTTATGCTAAAACTAAATGAAGGAGAAATGATTATGGTTAAGTAGCACCAAGATGTAGTAGGAGCAGCTGAAGTCATTACATATCATATCAAGGAATCATTCAATGTCCCTGTTGTGTCGCTAGTTGATATTTTTGGAGTAAGAGATGCTCAAATGCTTATTGGAACCTCCATGACTCCTACAAAACACAAAGACATATTGGACAGACTACTACATATAGGATAAGTAATGAAGAATCTTTTCGATATCCCTAGTGATATTACTATAGTTTAGTCTAAATTGATTTCCATAAAAAGAAAGTTGATCATGGTTGAAGCTAAGGCTAAGCATGTAGAAAATGAAGTGCAAAGATTACAAGAAGACCTAGCCATCCTTAGACCTAAAAGAAGAGATCCAACATAGGTTATAGCACCAGACTAACTAGAGAAATTGAAAACCAACCATGTGAGGCACTTGATTGACCACAATATGAAGATGGAGAATGAAAAGAAGAAGGTAGTGTAGGATGCATTAGTGGTAGAAGCTCAAATGTAGGCACATGTCAAAGTACTTTGATGAGTGGCGAGGTACCCCTACACTCAACCATACGAATACGAGCGTTCACGCATGATTCGGTCAAACTCTGCAGATGGGCTAGTTGTGGTATTGAGATAGTTATTCACTAATTGCAGTTTGTTGTCTTCCCACCTAGACTATTATTTGCTTAGTCACGTATGGTTTGGTCCAAAGTGAGGTGTATGATGTGGTCCTAGACTAGCGCTACTCCTAGAGGTAATGGAAAGTAACTTTGATTAAGCTAAGAGGGAAAGGATGAAGAGAGTCCAATCTAGCCTAAGTGCGATGAGCATCCATCCCTTAATCATCCGTACACATCGTGGACCTCATGTACTACTGTTGGGATTACCAAGCGCATGTCCTAAGTACACTACTAGGATACCAAGTAGTCACACTTAAATGCTCGTGATTAAGTCATACTCATTCCATGTTTAATAACAGGGATAGGAGAGGAAGGTAAAGAGATATTAAGTAAGAAATCAATAAATAACAGTTAAAATAAGTGAATGCTGCAATGATGAAGTAATATCGATCTTTATTACTGGTCATGTGCGTTTCCAAGTATGTCACACTCGAATAAAGGTTCTGTACAATTACAATCATCACACTGTGGGCATGCATTGGGGAGAGGGTTGAGAGGAATTGAAAACTGACAAAAAGATCCTACCCTAACACTACTTTTTCTATAACTTATTGACTCTTCTTATGCACCCAAATGTGTATTTATAGGCTCACATAGGAGTCACAATATCGTGTATCCGATATCGCAAGTGAGGCTGCGATATCGTGTACCCAATATCGAGGGTTTGATATCGGAGCTTGAAAAATCATGGTTCATCACACTCACTATCTTGTAAGAAGAAAATAAGTAATTAGCTGTTGATAATTCTTAGTTAACAAATGTTGAGAGGTAAAAAAATGTTCTCAAGGAAAGTATCTAGCACCTCCAAGAACAATTGGCCCATGTCAACCAAGACATGAGTCGCTTGGCCTACAAAAACATAATCCTATCAATGGAGAAGGTTCACACCATTTACCAAAAATCTGCAATTGAAATTAGTGCATAGCAAAATGATGCCAAGAAACATGAACAGCTCAAGGAGCATTTCAAGGACTAGGTGGGCATGTACAAACAGATCAACGACAAAGAGATCTAGATGGCAAAGGCCAAAATTAGCTTAATTGCTGCATAAAATCTTGATTGGTAGCCAATTCTGGATAGTCTTACTTATGTCCACCAGGCAGAAGTGAAGAATAAAGACCTGTAGATTGAGCATTTGATAGAATACATGGGATTAGCAAACCTTTGGTATGCTAGTTTGTCCATGTTGACAATAGCAAGACCAAAAAATGAACTAGAACAATAAGTAGCAACTGTATATGCATTATACAAGAAGAAATTTTTGAATAGGAAAGATGCCCTATAGAAATTACATGTTGAAATTTTGAACTCAAAATCATCAAAGCTAGCTACCATGGCCAAAAGGATGTAGCCACTAACCTGGCTCATCGCATGTCAGACTATCAAGAATTGAGAAAGATGACTAGAGCTTTTGAAGAAGAGAGGAAATAGTTTGCAGCATGGTATGTAAAGGCCAATCAAATGTTTCCACAACTATCGTGCCAATGGGATGTACTCGCTTCATAAAACATTGCTCAACAAGCATGGATGGTACATGATCCCATGATAGATCAAGAAAAATTTTAGGCACTTCTGAATAGATATCAATTTAAAAAGCTTGATGATAAAAGGAAGCAACCAATGGAAGAGCCACCACCACTAGGAAACATAAACTACATTAAGCTTATCAAATTTTTATTTTGTTTTATTTTCTCATGTAATTGTGTCATGTTTTGTAAAGATACCACTATGGCATTCCAAGTAATGTAAATAGTTAGTTAGTCATGTACAGTCAAATCTACCTCCCAATTTTGTAAGGGACTCTATTGTCATTTTGTTTTAACTCAATGATGATTTTCTAGTCAATCGTGGGGGTATGATAAAGTTAAATCTTGTTGTAATACGATATCATAGCAATGATGCCTTGATACATGCTATGTCATCGTTGATGCGATGTCCTAGGATGCATGTAGTCTTATAAATATGACACTTGGGCACATAATTTAATACCTTTTAATTCCAACCTTAGATAGACTCTTGCAGTTTGTTTCTATAAACTTAGTAATAGAGTAAATGCCCATAGTGTGATGTCTGGCAATTGACTAGTGTCTTTACTTGGACATGATTCGTGATGGAAATAAAGATCAAGATTGCTCTTCATCATTACAACATTCCTTACTTTCTATTTGTTCACTTAGCATAATTTTTATTATTTTCCTAGCTTAACACTTTACATTTCAAGTACTTTACTTTAATTGTTTATTAGCAAGTGGCATGGATATGATTGGTTTTGAATGCTAAGTGTAGTTATTTGGAAACCTAGTATTGGCATTGCTTGATTCACCCAATAGTGATTCTAGTTGGTAATCCTAGTGATAGTTGCATGAGTCCAAGGGATGAACAATAGACTAGGAATGAATGTCCATCACATTAGGCTAGAATAAATTTATGTTTTCTTAGTTAAGTACACTTAGAACCTATTTCCTCATGTTCACAATTAGGAGCACTAATGGTTGGAACAACATCAGTAATCATATGCCTCACTAAGAGCTAAACCATACACTCCTCACTGTTGGGTTTAGGTGGTAATCCAATTTTTAAGTATGCTCTTTTTACCTTGCTAAGAGCATTGTACTTCTTGTGATCCACTTCGTAGCACTGTTGCACACATTCTTTTTTTTTGCTTCTAGATTTTCCTAAGTAGAGATCTTTGCAACCTATGTATCTGCCAACCCAAGAACCTGTGCAATGGCCTCAACCAAGTAGGAGATGGCAATGTCCTTATTTTTAACGAATGCATCTCCTTGTCAGTTGTTCCAGAATAGGTATGTCACCCCCATGTACCATTCTTCACTATTGGAGAGAACGGGCCACATGGGAGACCCTTGAAGTTGGGTATGAACCTCCTCTAGCACCAACTCCAAGAAGGTTCCAAAGTTAAACTCTTGAAGAATTGAAATTTAGACTTGCTTAGTCCTTATCTTCATTAGGCAAGCCTCATTCAAAGTGACCTCTAGGCTAGGCCTTGGCCTAGGAACCTTGTCTTTCCTGGATTTTCCTAGTTTAGTAGTGGGAATTTGGTGAACATATTCCACCTTGGGCTTCTCTTTCAAGGATCTAGTGGCAAGGTTTACCTCTGGTGCTTGTTCTTGGGGCTATTATGGCTACTGCTACTAGCCCCTTCCTCCTCTTGGTTGATTTTCCCTAGGTTGCAAAGGCCCTCCTAGTTGTTGTCCTCATTTTGGTGTCATATGTGACTACAAACATAACTCGTGATTAGCTTTTACTTTATAACCCTTAATTATTTTGATATCTTTCTCATTAGACTGGGTTACGTTGTATCTTGGGTGTTAAGAGTTAGTCATTTTCATGCTTTGTTTATGATCTTGGCAAGTTATATTAATTTAATATTATTTTATTCATTCGCTATTAGAGTTTGTGTGATGGTCTTAACACCTTATGATAGTTGATTTTAATATTATTTTAATCGGTTAACCATGAGGAGTTAGAAAAATTTTCTATGAGAAACTAAAAGTTTGAGTTCCCTACAATATAGAGCTTACCTTCGGTAACACGAGGATTGAAAAACGGGTACAAACATATTAATGGTTTGAGAGTTATAACACTTGAAAGATTATTGGACTCCGGAAAATGGCAAAAACTCCTCTTTCTTCTTTGGAAAATGATGCCAAGATGGCTAAGTGTCACACGTATTTAAACTATTTTTGTAACACATCGACTCATCCAACTATGTTGACATAGTTATTATTAGCAAATTTTGCATTTAGAAAATGGAGGAATTTTGGCAAGTTTTGGGATGAAACAAGAGTCTAATGAAAGATGTAAAAAGATGACAACAACATAGAAGAGGGTTATTTATTCTTAAGAAAATGAAGTTGAACACATTTGGAAGAACTTAAGATGTCAAAATTAAGTAGATCTGGATGTTCGAATGCGATTTGATGGGATTGATCATGCAAGTGGCTGATGGATGAGAATTTTAAATTAAGGTATACTAAAGGGAATGAAAGTGGCTCCTCTCTAAAGCAATCATATGCCCCTGATGCCCTTGCATGCCCTCATCCCCAGGAGTTCCTAGGCACCAAGGATGATTAATGGTCATTTCAAGTTAAAACTCTAATCTAATGGAGTAAATGCCATAGGATTATGGGATCCTTACAACAAATGTGTTAAGTAACCATGATATAAGGCAATGGGATGGTGTTTTATGGGTTGAGAATGATGGTAGAGAGAGAATGGTAAGAGATTCTTATCTAGGTCACATGAAGTCCTTGTGAAGTGTGTGATTAACATGATCTAATACTATCCCATTCTTAGTCAAGACCAAGTCCATCCACTTTTAGTGACTTTGCATCACCATATCTTGGTCCTTTGACCATCAAGACAATTCCCAAAGGACAACCACCACACCAAGAGTAGAAAAAAAGAGAAGAAGAAAGATAAAAAGGACCTTAGTTAGAGGTGTGCCCTTAGGAATGGGTAACATGTCTTTCTAGCCCCATAACCAGTGCTTGTAGCCCATGATTTTGTCTGAGCGGTATGCTTTAAATTCCCATGTTCTTTGTTCTATTTTTTGTCATGGGAACCATAACATGCAAAGGAATGATTCCTTTAATGGTCAATAGCAGGAGTGGTGAGATACTAATGGAGAAGAATCATAAAACTTGGGAAAGAAGTTGAGAAGTATATACAACAAGTCCCCTTAAAATCACATCCTTTTTTATTCCTTCTTAGCCTATTTTGAGTCTATAAAGTAGCCAGATCATTAGTTACTTTTATTTTCACTTGGAAGGACCTCATGCTCGAAAGATGTAGAGTCTCTGTAGAATGGACGGAATGGATGGATGTTATGGTCCCATTGCCTGCTACCATGAGAAAATTGACAACTTGTTAGTAGAGGCCATAATCCAAAGATAAAATTTTGGCCACTTAGCAAATCAACCATGATATTAATAGTTGCATTAAATGGCTTTAAGACTTAACAACAGTAGTGCAAAATCAAAGATTTCCTATAAAGCAAGACAAAATACTAAAAAGCAAGATGAAAGAAAAGGAAAAATATATAAAATAATTGATAAAATTGTCACTAAAATGAAAAACATATTAAGAATGGTGTAAAACAAAAAGGTGAAAAATGGGTTAGTCCTGACAAGTGTTGGTTCATTTTGGCCATATTATGGAGCAGGAATATAAAAAGTATCACAAGTTTTTTTTAAGAAAGGAGGTGTGACGATATACACTTGAAGATTATTATTAATCTTACTTACTTCAACTTTAGGTAGCTATTCCATTTAGTGATGCTATTAATTCATATTCTCCTTGCATAAGGTTTAATTCATTGTCCAAGATAAACCCATTGCATTGCAAAACCATTATGTTTGCGTGAATACATTTAATTCAAATATATATATTTTGGATGAGGATGGATAGCTTGAATATTTGTGATTGTATAATTCCAAGTCCAAGGAAAGAAAAAACATTAGAGGGGTACCATAAGAATACCATTATAGTTTCAAAAAATTTTAAAATATATATATAATAATAGTCAAGTAAAGGTTCTGGCTCAACGCCACCACTCATTGCCACTCACCACCATTAACACTCATGGCATCACTGATACTACGTTTAGTGTGGCCTCCATGGCATTGATGGGCCAAATCATTGTGGATACGTGATGAGAATAAGAATTAAAGCCCTCATAACCTTGTTCATGGGTTCTCAATTCTTTTTTCTGCAATGATTTCCTCATTCGTCGCAAGTGTACCTTTAGTGCTCAAAAAATTATTTGCCAAGAAAAGAATATACACAAAGAAATGAAAGTGAATCCAACCTTTACATTTTTTCTTAGGTTTATCAGTGTTGGGGCATTATTGTTTGAGCATTTCTAAAGACTCTATAGTTATTTTTTTTAGTTTTATTTCTCAAAGGTAAAATATGCAAGAGTAGGGTTAACTTGGATGGATGCGAGAGCTTTTTCCTGCCTTGTTATTTCAAAGAAAAAAAACAAATGAAACAAATACGAACAATGGGTGTCCCTATAATACTATCTAATGAACCTCTAATTAAACAAGTGAGAACAAAAATCATTTTAAATGGTAGTGTTGACAATCATTGCTCCACCAACAAGTAAAACTGCAAGAAGACATGGGAGCTCCATTACCACCTTAGCTACTAGCCTTGTGCTTGTTCTGTTGCTGCTATTATGGCCACCATTATTCCCACAGAGGCCATCACTATCTCCATCTTGAAGCTATCTGGTTTTGGAATGTCATCGAAAATGGGCTTTGATTATGATTCAATTGTAATGACATCAGTCGTGACAGTTGCAAGTAGAAAGGATGACATATGGCAAGAGGTATCGAATCCTACATGTGCCAGGATTTGGATAACTTAATCCTGCATTACTGTAAGGTAAATTTTTGAAGCTGCCATTGGTGAAACCTACATCTTTTCTATTGACGTGTCCAACAATGACCTTAGTAAAGCTTATCAACAAGACATTGAAATTGTGAGTTGTTACAAACTATGAGTTTGTTACCTAAACTAACAATGGTTATTATGATAGAATACACACATGTACCTAAACACTTGGTCTAAGCATATGCTATCTCTTTGATCAATTAATCGTATGTTTACTTGGTTCCACTTAAATAAAAACTCAATTTAAAATGGAGAAGAAGAATTTATAGGATATTTGTACAACTTGATATATGAAGAAGACATTTGGCTATGACTTCTTTTATTTCTATGAAAATTGTAACTTACTATGATAACCTTTATGATTTCTATGGTTTTCTATTGGTTTCACGCATAGTTTCGAATATACCTCATTATCCATTGTCAGCCATTAGGCACCTTCCTATTTTGTGGTTGTTGCATATAGGCAATTTTGAATGGTAAATGCCTCAACACACTTATTGCATGATGTGATGGAGGTACTTTAAATAGTCCATATCTTTTGCATGCAATTCCACCCTTTTTCACTATATGTAATGCATGGAACTCCCTTCTTCTCTATTTTACTAAATTCATTTTCCTTGGAAATTTCCAAGGAAAGAACTCGAAACCCCATCTTGGCATCAATTGTGCTAAGCTAAGCCCTTTCCATGATAATAAGGAAGTCTTGCTTACAGTAATCAACATGGATCGTTAGGAAGTCTACATGATAATACCATGCATCAACAAGCTTCAATGTGATGTTACATTTCTTTAATGAAGGTAGGTTCTAGGTCTTGTACATTTCTTGTGAATTAAATTAACTCCATAACTTGAGTTGAATATAGCCTTGTAGGGATCATCCCCTACAAAGTGTAAATAGATAAGGGGACTCCCAAGAGCATATCATTTCCTAGGAAGATGGCTAGCTTTGATCCAATCAGTAATTTCATGGATCAACATGATGGTATGCATATTTGATGACTTGTGATTTGAATGAGGCTTGAGGTTGATTTTAGAAGTGGTGGATGTAGAATTAGTAACTGTGGATTTCTGCAAAGGTTTTGGAGGATTTTTGGTCCTAAAGAAAGCCCTTTTTTGAGGTTTAGGTTCAACACCACTCGAGTGATTATCCAGTTTTAAGTTAATAGCCATTGTTGCATTTCGTTGTTGCGACTATGGGAGAATTTCTTCTTGCATAAATGGAGAAGGTGGCAAGGGAGAAGTATTATATGGTGTAGAGTTTGGTGATGGATAGGGAAGAGGATAACTAGAGGAAGAAGTAGGTCTTAGAGTATGGGTTCGATGATATTTTGGAGGGTAGTAGTGGTAATTGAAAGGATTGTAGCTTGTAGAGCCACAAGGAAATACAAATTGCTGGACATAGTATCCATAGGGATTCAGCTACTGGTAAGGCTATTGATGTTTGGGTGGTGGCATCCACCATGACTATGGGTTTTGCCATTGTTGATATTGCTCTTGAGGTTGAGTTGGTGCTCCACTCGAATAATACTATGTTTGGTGAAATTTCTACTTAGGATTGCTTTGAGGATAATGCAATCTCTTGGGTGGCTGCCTCTTTGCAAATATTGGATTCAAGGCATATAACCTAGATTCTTATAGATGCAACATCATAGGACAACATCCCTTGGGATGTTCATACTGATAGATATCACATTCATCATCATTGGTTTTGGAATCTACAACCTCATTGACCATGGAAGCCTTAACTTTTTACTGCATATACCCCTTATTTATATTTTTCCTTCTTCTTCTATCTTGTTCACTACTTTTCTACTTTGCCTTCTCCTCTACTATCTTCAAAGCATTTTGAAACTTCTCATCTAACGAGTCCCACATTTTATCCATCTTGGTTGATATTTTAGAGATAGATTTTTATATTGGCAAGGTCTTTCTTTGCATCAATTCATCTAGTGGTGCATCCTCCTTTATATCACAAAAACATACATCCCTCTTGTGAATGGAGGAGTCTTTTTTGTATTCATCTGCCCTCTCTTGTTTCTTCAACTCCCCTTCTTCTTTGACCACCTATTCTATTAGCCTTTGGATCTAATGGGCTGTTATCTCAGAAAGTCTTCCTTGAACATAAATCCTAGGAGTTTCTCTTGTTTTGTTCCATAGCTCATTTATGATACGACGAAGTTGTTCCCTTTGTGAGAATCCATGGCCTAGGCATTGGTGCATTAGAGAGTAATGCTTGCCTAAGGTTGCATCCAAGGACTTATGATTCCCTTGCTTTTATCGTTGGATCTACTTCCTTAAGTTGAACACTCATGAGTACGTTTGATATTTCATGAGTATCTTTGGGAATAATTTCAACTTATACTAATCATTTTCAATATTTTGTAAAGCATAGGCATCATGGAAAGCTTGTAGATGATGTTATGCATTTGCATTATATCCCCCTTTGAACTTGAGGATATCGTTCATATCCAACCATTTAATTGTGTTATCCTTCTAATGTCTAGTGGGAACTCTAACTGCTTCTAAAACATTCAACATGTTTCTTGTGGTTAACAATGATTCATCATCATCATTATGTCCACAGTGATCCTTATGATGACCATGCCTTTGATGGTGAGTTCTACTATGCCTTCTTTCTTTGCAATGTTCTTTCTCCTCATGTTTTTGACTCCCATCCTAGGTCCTATTATCACGATGGAACCTCCTATCATCCCCATGTTGATCTTGACCACCCTTGTCTTTGTTTCTACCATGGCTTCTCTCATTATAGTTTGATGAGGAGGAGGATGATGAAGATAGAGGAGTAGGAGAATGGTACCTTCTAGTCTATCTTTTTTGATCCTTGTCATGACCCTTCTTTTTATCTTTTCTCTTCTCCTTGTCATTCTCATTGTCCTTGGATGAATGACTATTGAAGTTCCTTGGCCTTTAAACCCTATCTTTCCATCACCAAGGTTCTCCAAGGTTGACTACAACCATTAGTGAAGGGTGTCCTTCTCAAAGAAAGGAGGAGAATCTATATATTGAGAGTGGCCAAAAAAGAAATCCCCGTCCTCTTTATGTGATTGCAGTAATAAAGGTGTTGGGATTGGCTTACCCTTGGAGGCTTCATAGTGGGCCTCCATACATTTGTCTTTGTGAAGCTATACTTTTTTAGGTTGGTAGTCTCAGAAGATTTGATCTATCATTTCATATTCAAGCCCTACTGCTTCAACACCCAATCTCATAATTTGGATCATGAGCATGATAAGAATGGATCAATCAGGACATAACACAATGCTATCATCCATATCCCTCTAACATAATTGTTCATCCTGATGGAGGATGAAGGTGAAGTATAGATAATCGGGATCCATATGAGCATAGACAACATTTAGTTGTTGAGGGTTTTCACTAGTAGTTTTTGGCATCCTCTCCTATTGCTTATTGTTTTTGTCATCACATGATGGAGATTCTTTCATAGGAGCAAAATCCATTTCAAAAATAGACATAAGTGTGTCTTAGAATAATGTTGTTGTTATTATTATTATTATTAGAGATATTTCATTATGTTCTTCTCACAACACTTGTGTATGAATTCACTAGTTAATAATATTTCACCCACTTATCTAAACTAAGTTCGTAGTAATGTTGCCAATGATAAGTGGTAGGTATCTCCTATGCCCAACCATACAAATCATAAGCATTCATTAGTGATTTGGTCGAATTTTGTAGACTTAGTTATCCAAGTGGCCAATATTCCTAAATAGTGAATTATTTAGTTGTAAGGTTGTTGTCTTCCTAACTTACACTTGTATTTTATCTATATCTATGGTTAAGTGTGGTTAAGGCATGTGATATATATTTTTGTAATGATTTTTAATATATTTTTTTCTCCCAAAGACTAGATGATTGAGTAGAGGTTTAATAATTAATTTCCTAACTAATCAACTAGTTTAGTAACTAATCATTCTGACGTGAAGTAACCATTTCCAATTGTCATACGCATCCCGAACTAGTGTTAACACTACTAGGTTACCAAGTGGCTATTACTAGGCATACCAAATATCCACTACTAGGATTACCTAGTGTTAACACGTTATGCTCAAAGTGGTCATATTCACGTGTTTATGATTAATAACATTAATTACTTAATTAAAGACAATAATGAAAAGTTCTAGTAAAGTAAAGCGCAAAAATGGAAAGTGAAGCTATTCTAAGTGCTGCAATGGATATAAGAAATCTTGATTTTATTATTGATGGGACATGATATCACAGTTCGCCATAATGTCTATAAATAAAAGCGGCTCTCCCTTGTTCATCATTAGTTATTAGTTAGGAATTAGAAGTAGCGAAGCTCTGGCAGTTTGGCCACTCCAGAGATAGATTATTTTTCCCATGTCTGCCCGCAGTGTGGTGAATGTAATTGTATGACATTCTTTATTCGAGTGTGACATACTTGGACACGCACATGACCGGCAATAAAGATCAAGATTACTTCATCATTGCAGCAGTCACTTTGTTTATTTAATTGTTATTTACTGCTTTCTCTCTCACCCTTAAACTCCTAGAACGCGGAACAAGTACGACTTGATTATGAGCATTTAAGTGTGACTACTTGGTAGCCTAGTGGCGTACCTAGGATCTGTGCTTAGTAATCCTAGTGGTAGTCATGCACGAGGTCCAAGATGTGTACAGTTGATCAAGGAATCGGTTGCTCGTCGCACTTAGGCTAGATTAGACTTTCTTACCCTTTTCCTCCTAGCTTAGCTTAGTTAATATTACTTCCCACTGCCTTCAAGAGTAGCGTTAGAATTAGGAACACATCATACACCTCACTCTGGACTAAACCATACGTGACAAATATAAA
>MNCI01037735.1:64550-109512 GCA_015680685.1 Gnetum montanum
AAGAGAGAGTTTATTTCAAAATTGGAACCTATCACCTCTTCCCCACAAAAGGCTTGAAAAGAATATCGACGTATGCGGCCAGAGGATGTGAAATATTGATGGGAAAGGTTAACGCTAACCTTCCCCATCTATATTTGACGGAGATCCTAAGGCGATTTGAAGAACAGAGTCAGGGAAGATGGCATTGCCCTTTCCCTATCTTATCAGAAAACTGTGCCAACGGGCTGGTATTCGGGGGTACACCAATGATGTCCTCCAAAAAGCCCAGAATGCTTCCTATGCTGAACTACTAAAGGCGCCAGCTCCAAGAAAGAGCACTGGCGAAGAGCTAAGACCAAATGAAGAAGAAGAACAGATGACTGGATCACCTGCAACTCAATTTGTAGGACTCAGTCAACCTCCAGCAATGGGTCCCAGCCAACAACAAGAAGCAGTGCCTAGCATAGGTCAGGATCAACCGCCACTACCGCAAGACTACAAACCGTCAATGAACCATCTTCGAGCCATCGCCAAGATGGTCAGTTGGGGAAGTCATGATGACACAAACCTCTTCCATGTCATCGATGATGTCGACCAGCCTACTATTTCATTAGATCACACAAGGGACGAATTATCAATTTAAACAGGAGGAGGGGAAAGTAGATGGTCACAATAGATCTCAAGAAACGTAGCATCTTTTCAAGTGCAGTTAGAGATTGGTGAAGGGGCCACTGTTGTGGTCATACAACACCAGGATGCCGCGGGAGCTGCTGAAGTGGTCGCTGACCACATCAAAGAATCTTTTAATGTACCTGTTGTGCCACCGGTAGATCTCTCAGGAGCACAAGATGCTCAAACTCTTGTCGAAATCTCAATGACTCCTGCGGAACATGAGGATGCACTTGAAAGATTGCTTCAAACAGGACAAGTAATGACATCTTTGTTTGACATCCCTTAAGATGTCACAACAATTCAATCAGACCTCATTTCCACAAAGGGGAAGCTGGTCATATCTGAAGTAAGGGTAGAGCATGCTGAAGTTAAAGTGCAGAGACTACAAGAGCAGCTCGTAGCCTTACAAGCAACATAGTAGGATCCTTTGCAATTCGTTCCCACAGACTAGCTAGACAACTTTAGAACCAAGCAACTCATAAAGTTGATCGCAGAGAATAAGAAGGTGGCAAAAGAAAAGGAGACGGCCACTTGGGATGCCTCCGCGGCAAGGGTGCAAACTCATGCACATATTAAGGCACTCAAGGCCTTAGAAGAAGAAAATAAGCAGTTGGTTGCAGATAACCTTCGGTTGACCTCTATGGAGAAACAAAAGAATGTTCTCAATGAACACTTTCATCAGCTACAAGAACAATTCATTTGAGTCAACCAAGATGTAAGTCGTTTAGCCAGAGAGAATCGAACCCTCTCAATGGAGGAGGTACGTGCTATTCGCCAAAAACCAGCAATTGAGATAAGCGCATGGCAGAATGAGGCTAAACAACATGAGAAGCTGAAGGAACATTTTCGTGATCAGGTTGGGATGTACAAACAAATCCTAGAGAAGGAGATCCATATGGCCAAGGTTCAAATCAACACTATCATTGCTTAACACACTGATTGGAGGGCCATATTGGACACTTACGTCTTTGCCCACCAAGTAGAAATTAAAAATCAGGACCTACAGATCCAAGACTTGATGGAATACATGGAGTTGGCAAACCTTAGATATGCAACCTTGCCATGTTAACAACAGGGCGCCTGAGAACAGAGCTCGAGCAGCAAGTAGCTTCCACCCATCTCAAATATGAAGCAGAATTTGCAGAACGCAAGAAGCTGGTTGAAAAATTGGATGTTACAAATTCTGAACTTGCTGTGGTAAAAGAAAGTTACTAGGGATAGAAAGATGTTGCAACCAACTTGCCTCGATGGCTAACAGATCTTCATGAATACAAAGATAAAGCCAGAGCCTATGAAGAGGAATGACGGGTGTTCGCGGCATGGTATGTCAAAGCCAACCAGATGTTCCCGCAACTACCCTGTCCATGGGAGGTGCCGACTCCGTCAAACATCGGAACATTAGCATGGATGGCACAAGATCCTCGGACCGAAGAGGAGAAGCTCCAGGCCATTCTTCAGTGTCGTCAACCTTCAAAGCCTGGAACACAAGACAAAGGGAAAGTGCCCATGGAGGAGCCACCACCACCAGGAACTACATGAGTTCCATTTTTTTGTAGTTGTAGTATTTTTCTATGTTGTGTCTTCCCATACTACGGCATCATTTCATTTTTTATTTTTCTAGTTAATAACCCTATACCTATCCACTGTGTAATCAATGGAGCTTGTTCTTCTTGTAACTCGAGGACGAGTTTTTATTTAGTTGTGGGGGTATGATGGGACGCGATATCGCATCGGTCGTGATATCGTAGTCCATCGCAATGTCTATAAATAAGAAGCAGCTCTCCCTTGTTCATCATTAGTTATTAGTTAGGAATTAGAAGTAGCAAAGCTCTGGCAGTTTGGCCACTCCAGAGATAGATTATTTTTCCCGTGTTTGCCCGAAATGTGGTGAATGTAATTGTACGACATTCTTTATTCGAGTGTGACGTACTTGGACACGCACATGACCAGCAATAAAGATCGAGATTACTTCATCATTGCAGCAGTCACTTTGTTTATTTAATTGTTATTTACTGCTTTCTCTCTCACCCTTAAACTCCTAGAACGCGGAACGAGTACGACTTGATTACAAGCATTTAAGTGTGACTACTTGGTAGCCTAGTGGCGTACCTAGGATCTGCGCTTGGTAATCCTAGTGGTAGTTGTGCACGAGGTCCAAGATGTGTATGGTTGATCAAGGAATCGGTTGCTCGTCGCACTTAGGCTAGATTAGACTTTCTTACCCTTTTCCTCCTAGCTTAGCTTAGTTAATATTACTTCCCACTGCCTTCAGGAGTTAGCGTTAGAATTAGGAACATATCATACACCTCACTCTGGACTAAACCATACGTGACAAATATAAATACTAGTCCAGGTGGGAAGACAGCGAACTGCGACCTAAGGTTAATGATCTAGGTGCCACACCTAGTCCGTCTGTGGAGTTCGACTGGATCGCGTGTGCTACGCTCATTTCGTATGGTTGAGTGCAGGGGTACCTCGCCACTCATCAATTATTGTCATGCCAATGTGTTCAAGTACATGGGCATTCACATAAAACTTTGTACAATCTCTTAGATCCACACTACGGACACTCAAAGGGAAAATATTCGAACTCTAGGGAAAAGAAACTACAAGAGTTCGACTAAGGCTATGATTGAAAATGTGCTATAAATGTGAGGGGTGCATGTATTTATATAGGCAATGATTGTACCAATGCTAATGTATCTGCATCAAAGCATCCTAAAATGTGTCAATAGGGATACATCGTTGGTGTTGCATCAATGAGGATGTGTCAATATAACTTATCTTATTGATGTCTCATCATTAATAATTAAATACTTAAAAACTACATTGTTTTTTCTAATGCTTATAAAATTAATAAAGGATGTGTTGCTATTTTAGTTCGTAAAAATTGGACTAGGAAAGTTTTGAAATTTGACTCTCACAACCTTGCTAAAGTTATTTAAATTACTTGTCAAAGTAAGAAAGAAACTTCAAACTTTGTAATATTTATACTTATAATAAATAAATCAAAAGATTAATGAAAAGCTTGAAAATAATTTTCTTATCTCTTCCTAAAGT
Organism: Gnetum montanum; assembly: GCA_015680685.1. NCBI lineage: Eukaryota > Viridiplantae > Streptophyta > Gnetopsida > Gnetales > Gnetaceae > Gnetum > Gnetum montanum. The sequence goes on from MNCI01037735.1 coordinate 68,262, forward strand.
TCTTTGGATCATTGGAGATTATTTCGGTATGATCAAGAATCACTTATATAAACTTGGTGGTATTCCTCCTAATATGTGTTTCTAAGAAAATGAAGATACATGTAATTTAAAAGAAAAATAAATTTTTTCTGACATTAGCTCTTTCCTCTCTAATTAGTGAAAAAATAAGAATTATACTTGATGTACTAATCAACAATGAAATCATCTTCATTATCACCATCATAATCTTGTCACAACAAAATGAGGTAAGCTATAATTGTCAACAATGAAATGATATAATTTATCATCATATGGATTTATTGTCCAACTTTAATGTTGCTTTTTGGAAGCCTACGGGAAAGGTAGAAGTGCATATAGATGTTGCTTTATTTGACCATTTTCATATTAGTATTTTTTTCTTGCCAAGAATGATTCCTCCTCCTTTCGAACGTAATAGATTTTTTATATGAATACTAATATGCTCATAGGACCTAATGGAAAACATATTTTAAAGTCTTTGTGAAATGGATTAAAAACCTATTGGTAATATTGGTTAGATTGATTGGTTATAGCAAACTACATGAAGAGTTAGAAATTATGTAAGATGATTTGGAAAAATAATTCTCTAAGCGAAAGCTTTGAACTGAAGAAGATTTTGCAAAATATGTGGGGGATGGTGGTGCAATGGGCGGTGTTGGAACTTGAAATATGTGAAACATAAGTACACCTGAAAATTTATAGAAGTTCAAAACTTAGTACCTAGTAGAATTGAACCTGTGACCTTGGAGTGTACTTATGTTTCAATTATTTAGAGTTCCAACACCACCATTTTTACCTTTTTTTTTGTTTGAGTATGTAATTGTATAACATGCTTGGAAATTAACACCTAGAATTTGCAACAACTTTTAACTAAGCATCAATGATATTGTTACATGTGATCAAAAATGTCTTTTATACTTTATTTCGTTGTATTTGAAAGTGTCTTCAGCTGCTCATTCTTTTATATGGAAGCTTCATTGCCATCTTATTTTCTAGTAGTTCGAGCGTAACAATAAGGCATTAGTTGAGTTGTAAGACTTTTGATTTAAAAGCTCCAAGTCATGGGTTTGATTTTGATGGGCATTGCTGAGTCATAAAGTTCTAATTGGACTATATATCATAAGGTTTACTTATATTACAATTATTCCAAGATTCCAACACCCCCACCCCATAATTAGGATATTTCTGAAGAGTTAAATATTAGATTCTCAAAGATGTTGCTTTTCAATTATAGTTTTAAGTAAAAAAGCTTCAACAAAATGCTAAATAATTAATTTATTTCTATAGTATTACTTTTTATTTTTCTTTTGTGGGCTCAACTTGGACAGATATTAGTGAAATTGAAAGTGACTTTTATTAGATAATGTGGTTTCAAATTATTTCTTATTTTTAACGCTAAAACTATATGTTTACAACTTATGGCATTAGGTTGTTAGTTGGCCATAATATGTCATGATCGAAGTCATATTTTAGATACCAAAAGGAAAGTTCGGTGAAATTTTCTTTACTTTTATGCAAGTGAGGTAATGAAAACAAATATTATTGGAATTGAATTAGTAAATTCGTTGGATGATCATCTTAAGGTGTTTTTAATTCACCTTGTTAGCTCACACGCTTTGGACCACAAAATACTGAGTTTTAAGCCTATTACCAACACCCCATGCATAGATAACAATCAAATATTTTTTAAAAATGAAAAAAAGGGTAAACACCTAATACCTTACTCACGAGGTGTCCTAATAATAAACGTAATAAAGGTTATTCCATGTATTCTTAAAAAAATACGCAAGAAAGGTAAAAAAAGACCGTGAATTTGTTTGTTAAATGCGTAACGCTTTACTCACGCTAAAATAGGGTGTCGTACTAATAAACTCATTAGGTTTGCGACGGAGCATGAACTCTTGATAGTTGATTCCATTTGATTTTGATGCAATCTCATCGATAAGATCCTTCAGTGCCTTTGTGTTTTTTCGGACTCAACGACAGATTGCGCTAGCCACCGGTAAACAGCTCGCTAAGGCAGAAGGTCTGTAGTTTTGGCTTTACGTCTCATAAATTCGCGTTCCATTTTAATTGAATATATGACGAACAAGATTTAGATTTTCTGTATGTTTTCATCTGCTAAATTTCAGTTCACAACCGTTCCGTATTGTTATCTCCTCGGAGTCATTTCATTTATTTTTAGCAATTTTAGTCTATAAAGTATCTTAAAAGTCTGCTAGGGCTTTATAGATGTTAGACGGTTGTGATCTAAGGCAGCAAACCTTCTTTCAATTGTTAGTCGATACGATCCGAAGTTTCAAAACCTTTGGCATTGGTTTTAAGGCTTTATAGGTTAGATTTATTGAGAATATGTTGAATGTGGTTGGCATTGAGCCATTTTTGTTATTTATCTATTTATCGTTTGGTCTTGCAATTGATTTTTAAAGTTGGATGCAACAGAATGGCTACGAAGTTCGCTCAGCTGCAGAGCAAGTTGTTTGCAGCTTCACAGGTTGCCTCAAAGCAAGCATGTACCTTCTACAAGAAGGCTATAGAGGAAAATAAAGACTTTATTGTGGATCCTCCCACAGTGGAGACTTGCAGCGAACTTTCCAAACGATTGTTCTACACCCGGCTTGCCAGGTTGTGGCTAATATTTAGATACTGCCTTTTATTTTTTGAGCATCCGTTTTCGTTACTTTTTTTATAAAATATTATTTTGGTTATAAAGATTCCTGAGAAACAAAATAGTGAACCATCTCGACTATCATCAATGGAACTACAGGGCAGCTTCAAATAGTGACAGTTTCAGCTATGTTAAAGCAAACAGTTTTGATATCCAATGTTCTTTTGATGGATCCATTTAGCAATAAACCTTGGTTCGGTTGGTTGTTATTGAATCTTATGCAGAAGGGAGTTTATGTATATATGGATAGTGGTTGGAAGTCGTAGTTCATGATATTGGAAAGTTGTTATTACATTTAGAATCTTGTTCATTGTATTAAGATTTTAGTCACTTTATTGTAATGTCTACTCATAGGAGCAAGAGCTAATACCCAAAGCTTCCAAAACATTGCCCAAAAGAATGCAAAGGTTGTTTTTCTTCCCAATAATTACTTAATCAATAGAAATTCAGACTTGCAGTTAGTCCATCATTGGTAACAATTAATTCGGCATAAGTGATCAACCATAGACAGTGAATTATGTAGTACATACAGTGGGATGACGTTCTGGATAGAAGAGTGCGGCTAACTAAACTAAATTCTGGTAACAACAATGAATGACATTTCTGAATAAATGAAAAATGTAAGGTAATCAAAACTTGGAATCATATTCATAACCTTTTAGTAGCACTAACACAAACTCAATCAATTCATGAGACAGCAATTTGCAAAATAGTTTCAGCCATAGATAATCAGATCATTTTGGAAAAATGTAGAAAAACATACATAACTAGATGAACTGCAGATGTTCAAAGTTCTCCACAATAGTGATGGTTCAGCTATGAAATTAGCAATCGTGCAAGTTCATCAATGACCCTGTTTAAATGAACGGCTGACTAACAAAGACCGTTCCAAACAGTAAATTTAGATCTGTTTAACACTGAATTAACATTTTATATTTTTTAGCAACATTATCGATATAAAATCGTCACAATATAGTTATTCTAATAATATAAAGTAAAATACCAAAATTTAAGTGAATCACAAACATATCATCAATAGGGGGTAGAACTACATCTAACATTAATCTTACAGTAACACAGTAATAGATTAACAGCCAAGAATTCCCCCACTTCATTGGACATGTAGAAAGATAAAGTGAATTAGACTTGATAAGCTACATAAACGAATCAAAATTCGGTTCAAGGAAGTATTGAAGGGGTTATCAATCTATTTCAAACAAAAAATCATGCATTTAACAAGCCTTTCATATTTCAGAAATTCACAAAAGTAGACATGGACCCAAGGATACTAAAATGCTGCAAATCATTATGGGTGTTTGCAAATTGTTGTTTAAACAACTCTCATCCAAGTCATTTAGGCCTGAAAGTGTGAAGGCTGGTGGAGAGATCCAACAACAAAGTTTTTGACAAAATTTTGACTAAAAAAATTTAAGATAAAGAGAAAAGAGAAGAAGAAATGAGATACTCTTATGTTGTCCATCACGAAAACGTAGCAAAAGAGGAATCATCCTATTCACTTGCTTAGATACTCTTGTCAATTGCACATTATTGGCTTGCTGAAGTGTCATCCTATTCACTTGCTTAGATACTCTTGTCAATTGCACATTATTGGCTTGCTGAAGTGTTGTCATTTTTCTTTTCTGTCCTTCAGTAGTGGCCACAGTCTCTCTCTCTCTCTCTCTCTGAATTTCAAAAGTCGTTTTGCCTTTGTCTTTTATCGAGTGCAGCGTGCAGCACTTTGGTTTCTTTTTGTTATTCCTACTAAAATTAGAATTAAAATGTACATACGTCGTGACTGCTTGGAATAGTAATCTTGCAACCTTTCTACAGTGATGGAAGGGGTACTTATTTTTCTTTTAACTGATGAAACTTGGATTAAAAATGCATCCAAATCAGACCTAATATTTCATGTACTTGTAATTTGAAAATAACATACACCTAATATTCCTGATCTATAGGTAGGTTCATTCAACTTGAGCTATATCACTTATGCTAATTTTATTTGTCAGAAAAATGTACTTGTTAATGCATGCCACAAAGCATTATTTTTTCCATACCATCACATGGAGGGATGATAAGGTGCTTGTTTCTCAAGTCAGATGACATGGGCTCAAGCCTGGCCACAGCCAATTGATGAGATTAGGCTTTTGCTTATCCACTGACCCTCATAGGATCCTGTTTGAGAGGATGAGCATTGAGAATCTGGGTGATGATGTTTTGATCCATAAGGATATTTTTTTAACGTAGAAAGCATTTAAAGTTTAAAACAAGTCTGAAAATAAAATACTCAGAATTTAAAATGAAAGCCAACCCAACATCAAAATTCATTAGCATTGCAGTCAATCATTTCAGTCACAATCTAAATGTCAGCACCAAAACACACACAACCTTACTGCTAAGCACATAAACAAACACTCTCATGATCATCAAAACCAAATTCCAAAACAAGTGGCTCATTACCCTTTAATATGATGATCCAAATACCAAAACAAGTAGATCGTTACACTTCAACATGATGATTAGTTTGTGAAATGTGCTTCTTGCTTCTTCATTTACTAAATAGTTCAAATTTTAACATGTAAAAGACAGTTGAAGATAAATTTCTCCATTTGAAAAATTTTCTTGTAATTTTTGTTTTGCTCCTAGTTAATTTTCTTTTCTTTTGGCTTTTTCAGACTTAAGTTTCTATGACCAATTGCCAGTTCTTTCTTTTAGAACAGAGAATATCCTTTTGAAACATATTTTCAGTTAATTTTGGTAGTTCTTTTCCGTGCATGATCAATCATACATACAAACATTTTGGCAGCAATCATTATTTTTTATATTAGTTTATGGAGTATGGAACTGCAAATTTTTTTCTCCTTCCTAATCCAGAGTTTGTTTTACAAGTAATTTTTGTACTATATTAAAAAAGAATCCTTCTTTATGTTTGAAGAAGGCTGCTGTTGCCATGAAATCATTGTTTTTAGTGTGGAGATCAATTGTCAGGTTATCGTAGAGCAGCCAAAAGCTGTACCATGCATTATAATTGCTCTAGTGCTGCAACTATTTTTGTTAGTTTTATGTTTCTTTTCAGGCTTTGATAAACATGTACAAATATAAAAGTCTAAAGCAAATGTTAACCGTTTTTGCAAGTGCTTGTGAATGCAGTGTTGCAATAGTAAGGAAAATTTTGAAAGAGTAAGGGCTGTTGTGTATTCCTGTTTTAGATTCTTCAATTTTGAACAAGACTGCTCTTGTGCAGTCTTTAGTGCAAGTGAAATATTGTGTGTTTGGGATGTGTTTGGTAATATTGGGAAGGACATGCTAACAACATTGAGCATTTATACTGAAGGATCCAGTTCAGAAGTATCAGTTATTTGCTCTTGGGATTTGCAGAATTGGTAAAGAGAAACATTTGCATTTATAGGTCATATGCATGTGTCACTGATACTAACAAACGTTTTTGATTAGGACTAAAATCCGAGGCCCCGTTTTAGTTCCAATACTTTTAGATTGCCCATCCTCTTAAATATAAGAATAAATTTATTATGCATAATTTCTTTACTATTTTGCAACTTGAGTTTTTTCTTCTCATCATCGTCAAAGAGGCTAATGATATTCGTCCATGCTGAAATAAAGTGTGTACATTGTTATTTTAAAAAGTTTGATCTTGAAATTAGGAGATTTTTAATGTAAATTATATCCCTAGAGGAATTATGCAGCAGTAAATTCCTTTTTGTTGCATCTATACACGTGAAGACTTTTCTTCTAACTATTGTGATAATAATTCAGTATCCCAGGGCGGTATGAAAGCTTTTGGAAGGAGCTTGACCTTCTTAAACAGAAGTTGAAGAACAGACAGGATCTGAAAGTGGAAGAGGTTGGAGTTGGCGTTCTGTTTGCATTGGAATGCTATGCATGGGGTTGTGTTGGCGAGATTGTAGGCCGTGGCTTTACCATAACAGGGTATTATCCATGAAAATTCCATTCTTTTAGCAGCATTGGCATATTTCAAATTTTCTTTTAAGGCTGAGCTTGAATCTCAGAATGCTGTTTGAGGATATATTATGGAATTCAATTTTGCTACATAATTCCTGATGTGCAACACATTCCTTTCCTGTGGAAAGATGTGGCACGGCACGTGCTTTTCTATTTTTTCTGTTTGCCACGGTTAATAATATTGGAGTTCATTGCCATTTCACCATAATGACGAGGCTTATGTCTAACATAAAGTTACTCGTTTTTGAAGCTGACTTTCTATTTCCAATTTTCTGTCAGAAGTGCAATAATACAATGCAATGATTTTTTGCAATGAATCAGCCAAAAGAAAATTTGATAGGTGGCATAATGTTTGATGAGATGCAACGATATGATTATGTTTTCCGTGAATATTAATACTTGTCTGCTGATAAGTCTGATTATCTTTAATTCAACTACAGTTAAATTTGTTGTGGCGTGCTTGTTAATCAAACTTGCCACTTATGCAATGTCTTGCCTCGTTTATGATTCCTTTCCCCCCCCCCCTCCCCCCCCTTGGTTAGTTTCATCTTTCAATACCTGGAACTCTTGGTGTTTGTTTTGTGTTCATTGTTTGGTGTCTTGTAAGCCAAGTCTTTTTATTTACAACTTACACCAGATTTTAGGTTGCAAAAATCATTGCATTGCACATTTCGTATTTGCTCGTTGCAATTGCTTCTACTTCTTTTGGGATGTTGAAACCTAAATAATTTAATTATAAGTACGGTTGAAGACATAGCCAACACATACATGGGAAAAATTACAGTGGAATTGAATAAAAGTGGGAATTGACTATCTCTTGCGTGCACATCCTTAACTTTTGCTTTGTTTGAGCATTTAATGTAGTTGGAGCATAGTTAACATGGTGTATTTTACTTGGTTAGAACTTGTGATATATATTCCAATGCCGAGGGATATTAAGATGATTCTTACTTGAAAATGTTAAAATTATGTGCAGAGAATTGTAAGGTCAGTAAAAGTATATCATTAAAGAACTACAAGGTTAGGGTACATTGATAGGTTAAGCCATTGCAGTATACTCTTAAGAACCATTTGCCCTTAAAGAACCATTTGCTTGTAAGATCCATAATAGGGAAAAAGCTTTTGAGGAAAAAGCTCCAATAATGGGCAAAATGAAAGACAACCAAACATGTTTATAAACCAAAGTCAGCTATCTAACTATACTTGTAAACCAACCATTAATGATAAAAACAAAGTTAGAAAATATGATTTGCTTGTAAGATGTCGAAAGGGGAAAGAAGCTTAATAAAGCATTCATGATAAAAATCATGTAACAAAATGCCATTTGCTTATAAAATGCATAAAGGAGAAAATCCAAGTAAAGTTCAAAGTTGGAAAAGCAATATGTTTTAATATCTTTTTGTTTCAATATGTTAATGTCTTTATAGGAAAGGTTATGAAATGAGGTATTTAGAATTGTCTTCTAATGACCTTATAATGGTTCATATCATTTTAACATTAATTAGATTAACTTGCTTAGTCGTGTATTTATAATATATATCTATAATTTGGCTAAGAGAATCTTCTTCATTGATGAGTATTAAGGCATTTGTATCTATATGCTAACTTGATTGAACTAAAACATAACATTTACAATAAACAATTCATTAAGTATTGTAATTGGAAAGCACAATTACAATTGAAAAGTATGAAAATTAATAGTGGATATTTACAACGACAAACTAGCTTAATAGAAGGTATGCATTTATGATATGTTTAAAAACTCCTATACAAGCCTCTTTTATCTTTAATTGAAAGGAGTAATAATCATTCAAAAAATAACATATCTCTCTATTAATCATAAACTACTTAGTTTAGTATGTGGCTTGTCACAATTATACATTTTTTATATTAACTTTACATGTTGAGGTTGATATATTATATTGATTCTTAACACTTCCCCTTAAACTCAACATAGAATAGCTTTGCTAACAACCACGATTGCTAGCTTCACTTGTTTTATCTTAAAAAGGTGTACAGATTATTATACTATGTTTGTCCTTGATCTTCTAAATAAATTATATCATACTTGAAGAGTCCTTTTCTTACATCCTGGTTGTGAAGTAGATTGAATTTCTCATTAAAGATCCCTTCATCAATAATTCTATTTCATTTGAAAGGGCCAATCATCAAATTCTTAATAATAAAATTTTCAACCAATGAAGCTATTATTTAAGATGGATCTTATTTTTAACGGTTTACTTATCCTACTCATTATCATACTTCAATTTTATCTTCATAGTTATACAAATTTCTTGAAATGGAAAGGGAAATAGTCTTGAGAAGTCTTGTAGAGGAAGTAAGTTCTTGTGAGATCTAATAATTAAGGCATAAATAACAAGAGTAAGAAAAAATTAAGATAGAATGTTCATGAAGTCATAGTTTCTTCATTAAACTATCAATCAAAAATATTACATTTATGATCTTTTAACTTGGGCAAAAGGTCAAAATTTTCTAATGCTTCAATCACATGAAGCATTGAATCTTCATCAACATTATCTACATTCATGAATTGGAAAAAAAATTTCATACACCCATTGACACATTAATCACTGTCAAAATTACAATGGATCGAGAATTAGACACAACTGAGGTATAAGAGTCTTCAATTTTATGGCAATTACTTATTCAAGGACTAAACTAGGTAATGACAAAGAAGGATAAGAGATGCTTAAATGATTTTCTATAATAAGATTGAGGAGGTTAGTCATAGAATCACTAAGGATAAATCATTTGACAATATAATTGACTTCTATATTTGATGATGCACCTTCCTCTTTGCATCGAATTGAGTTTTAATATCTTGCTCCTTGATAATCTTATCCTTATGCTTGCATTTGATGTTGCATATGATTGTGGCTAATTACTAAATCACATGTTCTTTTTCTTGTATTGCTTTAGCCTTCTCCACAATCACCTTGGACATCTTATACTTTGTGTCTTTTATTAAGGATTTAAGTGTTTATATCAACCTCAACATGTGTTATGCATATTCATATGTATAATTGTAATGATTTACATAAAAAGATTAATTATGTTGTTAAGTGATTGGTTAAGAAGAAATATCTTTATTGAATAAGCTGTGTCCCTCGAATCTCTTGTACTAAAGGAAAGTCATTGTAACAATTTTATACATGCATAAGACATGGTCTCATGATGTGATATACAAACCATAATTGTCACATGTAATGCCTATAGTTGTTCATTGCGGTATTCACCCTGTTTCTTGTTTCACATATATCAATACCTCTATCTTTATATTCTTATTTGTTATATTAATTTTATTTTCTTGATAGTCTAACTCTCTAATCGTTGATGTCTAAGTACACGGTTTGGTGTTGTCATGATGTCTATATTACATATTCTTGTTTATTGTACTTTATTGTCTATTAATGTATTCGTACCATAGTTTGTGGGCCAATATGTGTTCTACTCTTTAGGTAAATCATAACCATGGTTATTACTAATTGCTACCTAATGAGACGCGATATTGCATGCACCGCAATATCGCGTCGTCCCCTGCGATATCGCGTACGCGATATCGCAGTCCGCGCCCAAATCTATAAATAAGAGGCGGCACTCCCCTCATTTCTCATCCTAGGCTAGAAGTAGCGAAGCTCTGGCAGTTTAATCACTCCAGAGATAGAATATTTTCCATGTGCCCGTAGTAGGAGTCCCCAAGTGAACGGATCTTTATTTGAGCAACTTTGTACTTGAACGCAAGTTGTGTACAACAATAAAGATGAGCTTTGTGGATAAACCTTGCAATACATGGAATAGGTTTATTATCTGTTATTTCTTACATGTCATTTATTACATGCATTAGTGCGGCATGAGTACGACTTGGTTACGAGCATTGACNTAGTAGCGATTAGCATTTGGTAGACACAGTTGCATAGTTCAGGGTGTGTACGGTAAGTGGGAATGGATGCTGACGCTAGTTAATTTAGACTTAGGACATTAGTTAGAGTTAGTTAGTTTCTCAACCCTTCTACCTTTAGGATAGGAGAAAAACCATAAAAGACCAAAAAAATCATATACCTCAGACTTACTTAACCATACACCGTGACAACAACAAGTAAGTCTGGGAAGACAACGAATGATTAACCCCAAGTGTTCCCTGGGGAGTTTAGGGATTTAGTTTGTGGTGTGGAGTTTGACCGAATCGCGTGTGCTACGCTCGTTTCATATGGTTGAGTGTAGGGGTACCTCGCCACTCATCACTACCTTAACAATTTGGACATGATGCAACATGTCAATCTTTCATTAGTTGGACTTCATTATTCTTGTATCGAGGACCTTAATTCCTAACATCTTTGATCTTTTCCATCATTTTTTGCAACTGTGTTTAATCAATTTCCATGGAAGCTACTTCCCCACCAACTAGAGTTTATTTCTTGATGTATTGGCTTTATTTAAAAGCTTTTGATCTTGGGTTTGCAGGCTTTGAATGGCCTCAACATTCCACCATCACCTTTAGAACTACCAACCTTCAATTCCTATATCCTCTTATCTAATTCATCAAATTGTAAAAGTTTGTTATGTTGGGTGGACTACTTTGACACTATGTAGATAGCATGGTAAAAAGAATAAAGCATTACTTGAAGTACCTTATTGTGTGGAGAGGCTATGATTATAGTTTGTACTATTGAATATCCCTTGTTACCTTTTCCATCACCTTAGATTTCAGGATGTTAGCATCACATTCTAGTGAGTCTTCTCAAACTAGTGAATTATTTACATATTCATTTGGAATATCTCACTTGACTGTGAACATGAAAATCCCTATGATTGCTTCATATTTTAGGAATTTAATTTTCAAGGCACAATGCTCCATGATGAGATCAGAATTGAAGTTGTTGATTCCTATATATGTGACCTTTGGCCATGTCTTCTCAAGAACCATGACGATTTACTATGCCCTTCATCTCTAAATTCTCAATTGTGGCCTTGTACAAGTTGTTACAGGCAAATTGGTCATAGGTTCACATGATAGTTTTCATTATCTTAAATTTCACACGAGATAAAATATAAATGTATGCACATGATATGTAAGAAAAGGTCAAGTGGATCTTAATGGAGAGATAGTAGAACTGAATGTGCTCCTTAATCTTTTACTTCAAAATTATGAACTAGTTAAATACCTAGTCTAATTGTTCCTTCATACAAAGCAAAGTCATTGTCCTCTAACAACTATCCACCTTCATATGTTTTACAATCAACCATGTAAAGATCAGGTTTGCCATGGTGCTTCATGGATCCTATACTAAAGCACTTGGGAAGCGCCCATTAAGGTTTTTTTTTTCCTTTGTGAAACTGAAGGTATGTTTGAGCATATAAACAAGATTGACATGATTAATGTCAATGATGTTAGACAAACTATTACCCATCATAGTCTTTAGGAAAAAACATAAATGCTTAACTAAGATCTCAAAAAACCTGTAATGACCATCATGCTAATATAAAAACTAGTCCTTGTGTGTCAACTTAACTATGTCATGGTCTCTCTGGGGTGGCTAAAAATCTACAAATGACAAAAGCTCAAAATAAGTAAATTTTTGTGGTAAATTCTTGAACAACTAATTGATCAATTCATGGTTATAATTGTGTAATGTGATCTTAAAATTAGGCATAATGTATTTAGCTATCTCTTTATCACTAAGCAATATCTTGATATATTCAATTCACTTATTCTTTCTTTATTTTTTCCCAATATTTAAAATTGGAATTAACAAACCAAATTGAAATTTTATTACATCTATAAATTCTTTAGATTTATTAGACAGTACAATTAGCAAAGCATGAATGGGATCTCAACATCTTAGAGTTGAAATAAGTAGATGGGTGAAAATTCATCGTGAATAATAAGTATGTTCATTGCACTATTTCTCATGAGGAATACTAATTGTAAAGTAGTTTGCCTTTGAATTAAGGTATCTCTTGATATTAAAATATCTTTCAAGTATAGATATCTTTTTTCTTTTTATACGTTTCCAAGCTTTTGAAATATGATTGATCATTTTTGCAAACTTGCTTATGATTAGAATAAATAATGTGCTCTAGACTATGTAATTTATTGAGCCATAAACATCTATTGTAAAACCATCCTCTATCTTAGGTTACCAATGTCACCTTTTAAGGGTAGAAATTCTAAGATAGATGTTGAGAATGATAGCCTCTATTTAACATAGCATTTTCCTTAACAAAATTTTAATAATTAATATTACGTTTACCATCTAGCCTTGGAAGTGTAACAATCATATTATATGAGTAAAAATACTATTTGTCAATGAGGTATAGCTCTCTAATTTAGGCCATGCTACTTGTGGTCGTGTAAGTGAAACTTTTGATTCCAAAAAGTATAACTTTACGTCATCATAGTTCACATAAAATCTACCAAACCATCATGTTAGCCAAGTTTGTAAAGTTCATATATAATCAAACTAAAACTAAAACTTTATTAAATCTATGGAACTTATGGAATGAGTTTTGAATTAAACACATTTTAAAATATTCTACCCAAAATGAAAACATATTTTTTGCATATCTTAAGGCATTTGGACTTTAGAGTAATACATCTCAACCATAGGATTCTTTCTAGTAATTCCAGTCAACCTAGCAAGCAGTTGTCTTATTCTTTGTTCTTGGTTGTGGCCTTACAAGGGCCTCAAAATTAAAAAAAACATGGCACCTAGTGAAATCATTATCAAGAAATTATTGAGTGTTATGCGTAACATTTACAACAAAGCAACTAATTTATAGCTTTTAATATCCCAGCTAAGTCTAATTTGCCGAAATATAGTATAGTGATGCCTTATAATCATTAATGGAAATTTGTAATGTAGTTAAACATTTTACAACTTTTATGAAAATGAAATAAAATGAAGCTTTATTACATCTAAAGACCCATTGGATCTACTAGACAAATATTACATTTTCATGAAAAATAAAGATAGACTCTACTAATTGCCCAATTGGCAATGGGTCATCAAAAACAAATCCTACAAGCTACTAATGCACTCTTCTCAAGGGAGTTGAATCCATCTTCCACTTTCAATTCTAAGATAACGAGAACTTAAGTGAACTTTGCTTAAAGCATTTCGATACTTGATGGGAATGGCAATTGAGAGATAGTGAGCTTCTATATCTAGTTTATTAAATCTAATGTGGTGTAAATAAAATTGTGGCTTCCAATATAGTTCACATTTAAGTTAAAACCTTTGGCTTGACTAGTTGGCGTATATGTTTAGGATTTTGCTGCATATCCTCCCAAGAAATATTCCATTTTCTCAACCATTGCATCGCTTGAAAATACCAACCATGGTCTCACAAAATCTTAAGAATTGCTTTAAATAATTTGTCTTGCCTTGAAATATGCAAGTGCTAGTTTATGTAATGAATTGGCACAAAGTATTACCTTTAACTTAGCAAGAAGAAACTTTTTTTGCAATATTTCAATATCTTTCCAAAGTTTAGCACCGAGTGGAGGTCCCTAAACAACACATCCATATATCATAGTAGGATAGATGATAGTCTAAAAAATTTGTTTTAGATCATTTTAAAGTGAGATACCTAAATCCTTGCACTTGTTTTTGAATGCATATTGACCCTTGAAACCTCTTATTATTTTTTATTTCATGCACTTCTCCACATGTATTATTTTTTATTTCATGCACTTCTCCACATGTACTTGGTCATATAAATGAGACCCAAATATTTAAAAATAATATACGATTTGCACATTGGTACCTGGAAAAATAGAGGTTATAAGGATTTCGAGATGAACGACAATAATTTTCTAAAATTTAGAACATATTTTGCATAACTTCTGCAGTCATGGAAATCAAGGCAGGCCATGAAGAGCGTTCTTAGAGATAACAGGGACATGCACTTTTAACTGAGAAGCTTTGGATGAATTGACCAAAGCTCCATTGCATTGGGATGGCTATGTGCATGGACTTTTCAATGAGGAGCTTTCGATGGATACAAAATCGGAATTACTTGAATGCAGACGATTGTTTTTAAAGAAGCCTCAGGTACACGCGGTGCAGAAATAAGGGAAAACAGTGACGTTGCAGCGTCAATGGCTGAACCACAAATGATGCGGATCGAGCCACGCCATGAAGAGCGTTCTCAGAGAAAAGCGGACACACGACATTCTGCCAATGCTTTTCGATTCGAAACGGAAGCAACTTCCAGTTCTTATTTATCAACAATTCCTCGCCACATCCTCCTCTCATGGCCAAGTGTTAGGTTTCTGTTTCGTTATCTCGTTTCTGCAAATTTCATTTCTTGCTTCGTAGCCATGGCGAACCTCGACGTTCCTGAGATCCTGAAGAAGGATCTACAGCGCGATCAACAGCCGAGGACGAAGATCGTGTGCACTTTAGGGCCTGCGTCCCGGAGCGTGGCCATGATTGAGAAGCTTCTGAGGGCCGGAATGAACGTCGCGCGATTCAACTTCTCGCACGGCACGCACGATTATCACCGTGAGACTCTATATAATCTTCGCCAAGCCATGCAAAATACCGGCATTCTCTGCGCCGTTATGCTCGACACTAAGGTTTCATTTCTCCGCATTTGCAGCGCGCAAGTCTAATCTCTACCTTTTCGCTTTCTGGCTTGATACTTTGATTTTGCCGATTTCTCTTTGGTTGAGAGTTGTAGGCGTTAAAAATATATGAATAGTATTCTCGAAGATTCGGTCGTTGCTAACTTGCTATGGTGTACATATGAACCTATGCCTCTTATGAATCAGCGCAAAATTTTATCGTTTCTGTTATTTCGTCATTCTGAGGTAACATTGAGGAAATATTCAGTTTCTTTTCAAAGTTATCTTCCAAAAAAAAAAAGAAAAAAAGAAAAGAAAAGAAAAATCCAATTCAAAACGAACATGTGTTTGCTTTTAGAACTATGAATTATAATTATGTTTCCTATGCAGTGATCGTATTTCTATTCTTTTGGTATTTTAACGTAAATTTTAACCTTAAGAGTGCATGCAAAGATTAATCGATTTTGTTAAGAAAACAGTCGGTAATTTTCGTAATGATGTGTTAAATCGAAGACGTAATAAAAATTCAATTTTATTGTCAGTTTTATAAGGTATCCTTCTAGATTGTGCAGCGAACTGTGAACTCATAGTACTTCGAATTGACGTTTCAATTCAAACTCGCGAGCGACACGATCAATCAGTTCGTTCCATGGATTTAGTTTGTACGAGTTTAAGCAACGAATCTGTTTCCACTATTTATTTTGAATTTTCAGGATCCGATCAGTATGAAAGAATAAAGTTTAGTAACGAATAATGAGCAAGCACGAATAACTCATTCTTTACAGGGCCCTGAGATTCGAACCGGATTTTTGGTAGACGGGAAACCAATGCAATTAAAAGAGGGTCAAGAAATCACAATAACCACGGATTACAGCATCAAAGGAAATTCGAACATGATTTCCATGAGTTATCCAAAGCTAGCCGAAGATTTGAGTCCTGGCAATACTGTTCTGTGCGCCGACGGTACGATAACACTCACTGTGTTGTCCAGTAACAAAAATGAAGGCACGGTGAGATGCCGCTGCGAAAACACGGCAATGCTTGGCGAAAGGAAGAATGTGAATCTTCCCGGAATAGTTGTGGATCTACCAACCCTCACAGACAAAGATAAGGAAGATATTTTGCAGTGGGGTGTCCCCAACGAAATTGACATAATTGCACTCTCTTTTGTCAGAAAAGGCTCAGATCTTGTGCATGTCAGGGACGTGCTTGGAAATCATGCTAAGAGAATAAAACTCATGTCGAAGGTACGCGTTTAATCCATATTTATGTATTTATATTTTCGTTCACTTTGAAAAATTCAGTAACTTCTTTACTTTGTTTTGATATAGATAGATCCTTCCCTTCAGTGTTTCGAGCATACATATGTTATCCTAATTTTGTGCGATTGAAAATAAAAAATAAAAAATAAAAAATATGGTACAGTAACGTGTTTCAATGAGCACGATTGAAATCTTCAATGAATTCAACGTAGGGCAATGTTTGTGCACATGTCAGAGCGTACAAGCAATCATGCACAGTCCACAAATTTGTATTTCGGAACAGTATTATCATCGGCGTTATTCTAATTCTTATCCGATACTGAATTTTCGCTCCGTTTCACGGAAGATTCTGCCCTGATCTTCTCTATCTAATCCGACGAGGGACCGATCTACGCCTCCTTTTGTCTTTACAGCCCATTCACTCCATTTAAGTTGGTGTTCAACAAGAAATATTAAAACTTTTTGGTGCAATATTGTTATGGTGCTCTTGAATCATATAGTTTGCATTTGATTCTTTTTAGAGAATTTGTATTAAGATGATGTGAACTTTAAAGAAATTTGCAAACTAAAATCTAATAACTAGGTTTAACCGATTACCTTTTAACAACTAAATTTAACTAATTATCTTTTATACATTTCAAGTAAATTTTTTGTTGTCTTCTACATTTAATGTTAACTTTGTTAGAGTAAGCGCATTACTTTATATCTTCTCCAAATCAATGTATTATCCCGAGTCTTTACCCATTTTATCCCTTCTAAATATCATCCTGCTCTTTTCTCTGATCTGTTTTACCAGTTTGCATCTTACTCAAATTCATCTCTCATCGCGCACATTTTTCCGTCTAGTTCCTCTTTTCCCACCGTTGATGCGTTTTGGCCGGTATCATACCTTTTATCTCTGCAAACTTTAAAATCCTTTCAGATCAAGAACCCAGATGAAACAAAGGTCTACGCCTGTTAATGTTGAGTCACTGCTAATTTCTTTCCGCAGGTGGAAAATCAAGAAGGCGTGATCAACTTCGACGACATTCTCAGACAGACCGATGCATTCATGGTAGCCCGGGGGGACCTCGGAATGGAGATTCCGGTGGAAAAGATCTTCCTGGCTCAGAAAATGATGATCTACAAATGCAACCACGCCGGAAAGCCTGTGGTGACTGCAACCCAGATGCTAGAATCCATGATAAAATCTCCTCGTCCCACGCGGGCCGAGGCAACGGACGTAGCCAACGCTGTGCTGGACGGCACCGACTGCGTGATGCTGAGCGGTGAAAGTGCAGCAGGAGCATACCCTGAATTAGCAGTCAAAGTCATGGCTCGGATCTGTGCACAAGCTGAATGTGCTCTGGATAATGAATCCATCTACAAAGATCTGCTGGCCAACACTGCTCTCCCCATGTCTCCACTGGAAAGTCTAGGCTGCTCTGCTGTTCGAACCGCCAACAAATCCTTCGCAAAACTCATCATCGTCTTGACCAGAGGAGGAACCACCGCCAAATTTGTGGCAAAGTACAGGCCCTCGGTCCCCATTTTATCAGTGGTTGTGCCTGTTTTCAAAACGGATTGCTTGGAGTGGACTTGCAGCGATGAATCTCCGGCCAGGCACAGCCTCATATACAGAGGCCTCATTCCAATGTTGGCCGAGGGATCCGCAAAGGCCACCGACTATGAATCAACTGAAGGCATCATCCATTCTGCCATGAAGCGTGCACAGGCCAAAGGTTTGTGCAAGAAAGGTGATACCGTCGTTATTTTGCATCGCATAGGAGCATCATCCGTCATCAAGATCGACCGAGTTAAGTGAACATGCAGTGAACTGAATGGTTTTGGTTGCCTGTCCTGGCTTCAAACTCAACTCGATAATCCTCATTTCTTGTTTACTTTGATTCTTACAATTTAATTCCGTAAATAAATATCTGGTTCCTGTTGTTGGGGATTGGTTTTATTCGATCAGTTTGTACCGTTTGGCACCCGGCCATCAACCAGACCATCCTCATGGCTAGGGCCTTGATTTTGTTTCCGACAGCAAATTTGTATGGAGTGTCTATTTTCCATCATCCAATTCAAA
Source organism: Gnetum montanum (assembly GCA_015680685.1). Lineage (NCBI taxonomy): Eukaryota > Viridiplantae > Streptophyta > Gnetopsida > Gnetales > Gnetaceae > Gnetum > Gnetum montanum. The sequence goes on from MNCI01037735.1 coordinate 86,849, forward strand.
ATTTTAAAACTTGCAAATTTTGAACCAAGAACTAGATGGAGAACGGGAAAAACTAAAAAACATTTAGATAAATGAGGATCTTCCTTAAAAGGAACAATGGAAAAAAGGGTGAACAATGGAAAAAAGTTAAGGTAACTTGTGAATTGGTAGCATACTTAAATGTTAGCAATGTGGTAGTCATTACAAATAAGCAATATTCCAAAAATTATTCAAATCACATATAGGCCCTTTAAGGTGTGGATTTTTTAACATTGATGGTGGAATAGCAAATAAAGTTGTTTCTTTAACTAGTATTAGCTTTTTTGATAGCTTTGATATTTTTGATTTTGTTGAAACTTGGCAAGATGTTGGTTCTATAGATTTTGTAGTTCCTAGATTTATTAAATTTTTTGCAAAGAATAGGGCAAAGAGGCAAACCTTTAAGGGGCACTGTACTGTTAGTAAGGAAATTTTTTGAAAATTGTGTGCTTTTAGAAAGAATCGATGATCATAAACAATATATTTGGCTAAAAATCTTATGTCAGCATGGTTATGTATTCCTTGTTGTATGCTATTTTGCTCTTGGAGATGCTACATTGTATGATTCTATAGAGTTGTCTAATGATCATCCTTTTCAATTATTAGGCAAAGATATTATAGAATTTGCAACAAAAAGCTTAGCATTTATTGGCAGAGATTTTAATGTAAGGATAGGTTCAAAGAAAACAAAAATTATTCAATGGCAACATAATGTTGGTAGTTTAGATATTGTTGAAGATCACAATTGGACCCAACATTTTGCAAATGGCACTATCAATAAGATGGGCCAACAATTATTAAAATGGACAGAAATTTTTGATCTTCTAATTTACAATAGACTTGCTAGATTTCCTCAATCTTCATCATTTACTTTCGTAAGACCTCAAGGTAACTCTTAGATTGATTTGCTTTTATGTTCTTATAAATATATTAATTTTATTAAGGATTTGAAAGTTAGAGAAGATTTGGTGGAGAATAAGGAGTTTTTGTTGCAAATTCCAATTGTTTTTTAGACAACAAATAATAAGAATAGAGAAAAATGTTAGTACAAACTCATCTTAGCAGTCAAGGAAAAATATATGAATCTAGTACATAATAAATGGGCTTTTGAAAGACAACATAAAAAGCTTAAACAAACTTGACTTACAACACCTAAATAAGTTGTGCATTGATTACAACAAGGTGTTCAAAAGATTTGGTTTGATGAGGAATGCATGCAAGCTAGGTAGAATATTAAGAATGCAAATAAGAGTCATAGATAAAGTTTAGTTAAGGCATATAAGTGCTTGATTAGAAGCAAAAGAAGAAAATTTCTCAAGAATAGCAAGAATATTTTGCTTACATAATTAAAAAAGAATCTAGACAGTTTTGGCACTATTATCGTCATAAAGCCTCTTTATCATTTAATTTTTCTTTTAAAAATATTTTCTTATTTTACAATATGTTATTTATAGGATAAGATGATAATTCTACTACTATTGTACAACAAGCAACTCTCCAATTTACTTTAGAAAAAGTCATAGAGGGTATTAAGAATCTATCATCTAGCAAATGAGTACGATGGGATGTTAAGCTCTAAGGGTTAGCATGAGGAACAAAATGAGTTCAAGGTGGAGCTCGAACTAGAAAACTTCGTAGAGAGCCTATTTCAACAATTAGCTCCCCAAGCCACTATACCCACCTCAGTCTCTTCTACATCCTCCATGGGATAATTTCCTTAACCTTCATTACCTATTTATCCAACCATGTTTGGGCTAGCATCCATTATAGCAATGCATTAGGCACAATCGGTGCCCATTTTCTCATCCATGCCTTTTGCCATGAACCTCAATTTGCACGACCCTCACTGATGGTTCTCACCACCACTCACCTCTTCTCTGTACAAGTGGACCTCATAGTAGGACAAAAAATAACCCAAGGATCATAAAAACCCTTTGTACCCTTTATTCCCCAAGTACTTGCTTCAACCTTCTTTTCATTATTTGGCCCCCCTATAACCGTGATGACCCAGCCTCTCCCTGTTGTGCCACAACCTATCGCAACACCATAGACATCCCAACTCACACTATAACCATTTGTACAGATGCCACAACCTACTGGCATGTCCCAAGGTTTAGATCAAGCATTCCAAATGATCCAAGATCTAACAAAAGAGTTACAGAAGCTTAAGACCTCCACAATCCAAATGGCAAACATCATGGATTTCTATCACGATGACCTAGTTAGTCCTACCATTCCACAGATAACTCTTCCATTAGGCATCCCCATATCTTAATTTACTAAGTACACTAGTGAGGAAAACCCTTATGCTTACCTTATAACCTTCCATTTTAAGTATTTGTTGCTGCAAGCCTAGCCACATATGATAATGCAAAACTTTCCCATGTCCCTTACCAAGAAAGCCTTAGACTAGTACCATGTGCTACTAAGAGGATCCATATCCTCACTTGAAGACTTAATTTCACAGTACATTAACCCTTTTAAGTACAACTTGAAACCCAACATGAGTCTTGACTAATTAATGAAGGTCAAGCAAGGATCCTTAAGCTAATACAAAAGTTTATACAATGATGGAATACTCTTCTTAACGAGATTCTAGAACCAACAGCCGAGACTCACCTTCTCACCATGTTCAAGGGGATGGTTAATGACTTTATTAAGTCAAAACTTTACTATTTGGACCCATAGTCACTCAACCAAGCATTTTCTCAAACCAAGAACATCAAGGATGCCATTGAGGCTAGTCATGACCCAGCCTATGTGACCTATAAGAATCAACACACAAGGAGGGATAGTAATAAAACCAACCAAGAGCATACAACTATGATCGCAGTAGCAAAAGAGTTTAAACAAGATGAGAGGTGGGGATGACCACCTTACAACACATCTTTAGACATGTTGTAGCCAAAACATTGCACTAAGACTAAACTTTGGATGGAAGGATAGGTCTAAGTACACAAGGTTAATTGTAAAGCCCTCTAAGCTTTTAGAATAGTTGCTCAAACACAACCGTATACAACATAAGCAATTATCTGAGGAAGCCCGTAAGAGGCGATCGTCTTTGTGACATAGCTAGAGATCCAACGACAACAACCAAAGACAATCCAAAGCTACCGAAGTACTTCAAACTAGATAGGTATTGTCCTTACCATCAAATGGTTGTTCATGACACTAATTTTGGCCTAGCATTAAAGGATGACCTCCTAAAGATGATAGACCATAGAGAGTTGGTGTTGAATAAGCCCAACTTTCCAATCACCAACAACAACTCTTACACTATAGCCTTATTCAAGGAAACCAAATGGTCTAATCCTACTATGAAATCATTTGTCATCATAGTACCACTACATCCCTAAAACAAAAAGCCTAGAGAACCCTTCATCATCTAAGTACCACCTCCTCCAGCCCCTAAGAAGCCTTTCATCATACATGTCCCACCTTTAGTGGCATCAACTTCACAACCAAGACCACAAGTTACCAACCCTCCAAAGCCTATGGAACCATTTGCTATATGGGTCCCTCCACTTTCAACAAGAAAGACTATAATAACCTGTGATCAAATCCCACATATAGTGGCCCACAACTCAAAGGTTAACAAGAAACCATCACCCCAACAACGATGAAAACAACCTATCGTCAAACCAACAACCAAGCCCACTAAAGGTGGTCAACAACAAAAGGCTTCAAATTCAACTAACTCACTGAGGTCTACACCAAGGCCAACTACACCTAGGGACAAGGGGCCTAAGGCACATACATCAAAACCTAGGCCACAAACTCCAGGAAGAATGGAGGAAGTTAAAATCGCTAAGGACAAAAGGTTGCACATCAAGGGAAAGAATTTTCTCATAACAATGGAACAAGCTAAATGGTCCCTAAAATAAACAAACACGTCACTAAACTTGTATGACTTGGTCATGACTTCTTAGACTCATAGGGATGCACTAGCTCAAATGTTGACTTCTATCCCTGTGAGCATAGACATGTCGGCTAACAAGGAATCAATCCACTTGGTCAATGAACAAGCTTCACTTAGAGAAAACAGGCATTAACGAATACTTAAATTTCATGATAGTGAGGTGAAGATTGACTCTAGAAATGGAGAAGTGTTATCCACCCCTATCCTCATCACTATACATGTTGGTAGATACAAGGTTCATCGTGTTCATGTAGATGATGGGATGAAAAATAATGTGGTACCATTTTCCATTTTTTGACAAGCTAGGCTTAACCAAGAACATCCAAGTAATCATAACCTTAGCACTCAAGTCATTTAATGGCTCACAAGTAGCAGCTTGAGGTCTCATCTCCTTCAATTTCCTAGATGATTAGAAATTTCCTACATCTACCAACTTCCTAATGGTTGGGGAGATACTTGGCTTCAACTTGATCTTAGGAAGGCCATGGTTAGCTAAGATTCATGCCTTCTTGTTCCCTATACATCAAGAGATTCACTTGCCTTAAAGGGATGGGAAATTTTCATTCGTGGAGACAACGTGTCGTTACCTTTGGTTAACTATGTTAATGTCGACCGAGGTTCAAAGGTGGAGTTTCAAGAGGAAACTCTCGATACTCAAACTAGGGCCAAAAATAAGGATAATAATGAAACAAATAACACTAACTTTGTAGCATTGAATTACCAATGAAAATATGCATAGGATTCCTTGATCTTTCAAAGATCAAACAACAACTTTATGGTAAATGTTTCGTCCATTCTTTTGTCAATCGATTCTTCACCTTTGTAACAATATACCAAGTTTCATTGTTGATTCTATCCTTGTATGCTCTTTCAATAGCATCCCATACTTGCTACACAAGTATGGACAATGGCCCACTAAGGCCTAAAACTGGCAAACTCATAGCCCGCTAAGGCCTAAAACTAGCAAATTGCATAGCCCGCTAAGGCCTAAAATTGACAAACTCATAGCCCGCTAAGGCCTAAAACTAGCAAATTGCATAGCCCGCTAAGGCCTAATACTGGCAAACTCATGATCCATTAAGGCCTAAAACTGGAAAATCGCATGGCCCACCATGGCCTAAAACTAACAAAATGCATGGCTTGCCAAGGACTTAAACTAGTAACATGGCCTGTTAAGGCCTAAAACTAGCAAGACCATGGCCCGCCAAGGCCTAAAACTAGCAACATGGCCTACTAATGCCTAAAACTGGAAAAATCTAATACTATTTCACCAATATTGACCTTGTTTTAGCATGTGTTTCATACCTTGACTGATTTAGCCTTGTTTCATTATGTTTCAACCTATGTTGACCTTGTTATGCATTTTTAACCTTCATTCTTTGGCCTAGTAATGTCATTAACTTCATCACTTAGCCCCGTTCCACCAAGTGTTCCCATCATTTAGCCTTTATTTAACCTTATGTAGCCTTTTTTTCATCTTACTTGTCTTCATCCACATCTTATATCCTTTTTTGACCTTGTTTGCACCTTGTTTAACCATGAAGTAACATGTTTTGGCTAATCCATGCATAGTTGCTAGAGTATTTTATGTCATTTTCACATTATTTTCTCATTTTACCTAGGTGCCACTTAATGTGCTTATGGTTGATATGCAAGATTGGAGTATGGACACCTAGAAGCAAATTAGTTTACCATCGAACCTAAGTGGACCTCATGGTGATGTTGAACGATGTATCAACCTTAATTACCTAGATCTTGAGCCTGAGAGTCTAATCAATCACATAGCCTCGATAGAGAAACCTCTAGAATGGCATGAAAACCTAGTCAAACCCTTAACCTTGAGGCCAGTGACATTATCGAGGACTCTCTAGTTGAGGTTCCTATCATGACACAAAGTGGCTAGATTTTTTATATACAGAATTATTAAAATGGGCATGATCTACTATTCATAGAGAGATTTGGCAGAAATTAAATTCACCAATGGAATAAGGATTAATTCAACAGTGAAAAACGAGTAAAGCTACATTGTTATATAAAAAGGAAGATAAAAATTATTTGAACAATTATCAAATGATCGTTGTGAGTAATATTTTTGCTAAGTTGTTAGGCACTCTACAAGAAAAGAGAATCAATTCTTAGGTGGAAGGTAAGTAGGTTAGTGTAAGATGTCAAGTAGGCTTTAAAAAAAATCACTCTACTATTGATCACTTAATTACTCTTAGACATTACATGGAGTTTGCAAAAATGCCTAATAAATTTTTTTTATTTGTTTTATTGATTTTACAAAAACATATGATTTAGTGATCCATAAAAAGCTATAGTTGTGCTTGCATAAAAGAGGTTGCTGGTTCAAGTTACAAGTGTGACACCACCATGTTTGTTATGATGCAAATTAAGATCTATTATAGTATTTCATGTTCTCTTTATTTACAAGAGTGTTAGAACCACAACAATTTGATAGTTTGGGTAGGGGACAACAAAATACAAAAAAATAAATAATAATATTTAAAAAATTAAGAGTACAGTAGAGACTCTAAAGAAAAATTCCAACATAATACTTAAGAAGAATATAATTATATTAGATTAGCATCTTACCATCACTCTAAGTAGTGGTTCCCATATTATTTCTTTAATTGAAGGTTTTAATTTTTTGTTAGCCTAGTGGTACGAGTCTTTGCCTGGTAACTATAGGTCACTAGTTCAATTTTCCTAGGTAGCACTAAGTTATCAACTTCTATAAAATTTTGGGGTGTACCTATGTTTTAATTATTTTGCATTCCAACACCCCCATAAAAACTTTAAATATGCATTTTAGATATTTCTTTCCCATCAATTAGGGGATGTTGGATAGAGGTGTTGAAACCTAAAAGAATGACTATAAGTACATCCTAAGACATATAGCCAACATGATATATTCAAATAATTATGGACAAATATAACAATGCCTCAAGTGTAACTCAAGTCGGAAACCTCTTACCTAACAATATAATGAGCTAACCAATTGAGACATCCATCATTGCCTTAAGCATGCTCAAGAAAAAAAATTAAAATAGAGCATAGGCTTAAATTAAGATAGAGAACACCAAAAACAACATGAAACAATGAGGTGTTAACCTAGTGGTAAGACTTTTGATTTGAAGGCTCCAAGTTATGAGTTCAAATCTAATAGGCTATGTTGACTTATAAAGTTCTAACTAGATTATATATTTTGGGATGTACCTAGGTTAGAATTATTTAAGCCCCTCATGCCCTCCCCCACCAAAAAAAGAAAAAAAAGAAAAAACATAAAAAGAAAATTCTTAATATGAGAAATTGGGTAGATCATAATTTGCATCACTATAAATTCATTGCTTAATATTACCCTTGCATTAATGACCATCAACTATAGCTTGCTTCTCAACAACGTATTGGTCTTTGAGTTAACATTGATTTTGTCAAATAAGGACAAATTTGTGTTATGAGCTATTTGTCTAAATTGATCAATACTTCTTGTAGTACAAGTAAAAACATTCACAAAAGCTTATGTCTTCTCTAATTTCTTTGTTACCATTTGATTACTTTTATTGTTGATATTAACATGATTTTTCATATCTTTAGCTTTACATTATTTTTTTCTATCATCATTTAAACATGTTTTTTCTCTTTTTCAATGTCTTTTTTCTTGTGTAGAAAATGACAAACATTTAATAAATGTTTGTTACAGTCACAAAAATTGCAAGAATTAGGAAGATTATAATATTTAATTAGTTGAATACCAGACTTTCTACTAGCTTGTAGAACCAATTCATTTTTATAGTTAAGAAGATTAATTTCAACAACAACAAAAAAACATTTATGAAAACTAAATTATGTGGAAATAGATTCCATATGCTTGATGGAAGTGACAAGACTAATACTTTTTTATTCACCTTTTTAAAAAATTAAAGAAAAGTTAAATAAGTTGAAATAACATAAAACTTTAGAATATTCTTTAAATTAGATATCAAAATCTTGAATCTACTTACAAATAATCAACACTACATGCTTATATATAAAACACCCTATATCCAGTGCATGTTGAACCATTGAAGCATTTTCTAGCTCAATAAAAATAAAAATAATAATAATAATAATACCTATCACGAATGACTTAAATGTCATGTTTTTGTATCACATTATTTAATTGTGAAGCGAAAATTCGATCACAATGTAGGTAACCTAAAAGTTGAATGAACACATATCAGGATGTAAAATCAACTACCAATGACTCATATCCATCATCAAGGAGAGGAAAACCAGGTATTCTAATTGCATCAACATCACTAGAAGAAGGCATCTCAAATGTTTACTCACCTGCTTGTAAATTTACATTCTAAAAATCAATAAAAATGTTCACATTAATAAAAGATGCAAACATTTTTGCATCGGTTAAAGAAGTTGAAAGTAATTTAGAATCCTTTATAGAGAAATTTTGGAATCAAATTCATTGGAGAAATATTGAAGAAAGAGAAAACATATATGATAAAAAAAATAAAGAAAAACATGAAATCTATTGGAGAAAAATCAAATCCACCACTTGGGGATGTTAGAACTAAAATTTGATGGTTATATGTACCCCAAGACATGTAGCATATACTATACTTTGTAGTGAGATATTATCCTAGTGGTAAGGTTCTTAATTTGGTAGCTCCAAGTTTTAAGTTTGATTTTATTGAAGAATGTTGAGTTATAAAGTTATAATTTGACTATAGGTATTATGGGTATATATTTGTTAAAAATGCTTCAGGTTCTAATACCCTCTAAACATCATACTTTGTTAATGATAGGTGGCTTAAGTGATTAGATTATTTTCATATTAAATAATAAGTGGTCACTTCGAATCACACTTAAGGCATCTTAATAATGGGGCATTAGCCTAGTGGTATGGGTCTTGGCTTGGTAACCCCAACTCACAGGTTGAATTTTGCTAAGTAGCACTAAGTTATAAACTTCTATCAATCTTGCGGTGTACCTATATTTCACTTATTTAAGGTTTCAACACCCTCCACACTCAAGGCATCTTAATAACGAGGTGTTAGCCTTGTGGTACAAATCTTGGCCTAGTAATCCTAGGTCATTGATTTGATTCTACTAGGTAGGACATAGTTATAAACTTCTATATATCTTGAGGTGTATGTATGTTTCAATTATTTTGGATTCCAATAAGCCCCCCATCCCACACACATACTTAAGGCATCTTTAACAATGAGGTATTAGCCTAGTGGTATGGGTCTTAATCTAGTAACCCTACGTCACAGGTTCAATTCTACTAGGTAGCACTAAGTTATAAGCTCTATAAATCTTTGGGTGTACCTCTGTCTTAATTATTTCAGGTTCCAACACTCCCCACACTTAAGGCATCTTTGAGTAAGGGATTAGACTTTGATATTATGTGCAATGCTACCAAATTCAAAAGTGATGCTTCAAGTAGAATTACCACTTCTTTGCATTTCTATGAATTGCTTGATGATTTATATAAATCCATTACTCAAGAAATTTCTAGACTACATGTTTTAGTATAAATTCTAGGTTATTTACTTGATTTCTCAAGTTTTTTGAATCATTTAAATTTGGTTTGGAGACATCAAGGTTCAGATGTCGTCCATGGTCATTATTTTTCAAATTCATTTTTGCTAGTAGAATTTGTTAATTCAATGATGATTTCTAAGATCCTTAATAATAGTGTTTTCAATCATCATCATGCTTTATTGATTATTTGAAAGTCAACTCTCTCTTTTAGTCTAGCATCTCTTGAATTTCAAAAGGTCCTTTATTTTGTTAAATTATTGAATCTTCCATTAGTTTTGAAAAACTTGAAAGGGATATTGTCTCTCATATTGGGTCAATCAAGCATTCTGAAACCCTCACTGTGGCTAGTGGTTTTTCCAGAATTTAATAAATGATTGAAGTTGATCTTGATTTTCTTAAGTGAGAAATTCTTCTACATGTTGGTGGAATTGATTATGAGAATAAGGTTGTTTATTACAATCTTCCAAATTCATGTGACTATTGTCATTGAGAGGGTCACATGTTTGATTCATGTCCTTTTTTTACTACAACAAAAGATAGTGCAAGCACATCAGCTATAAGCTATACTATAAATGTTACTAAGGTTTCTTATACAAATGTTATAGGTCCTACTAAGGTTTTTTTTACATATGCTGCAAATCCCGTGATAATTTCTTTCTACTAACATTTCAATAGTTAGCATTATCGGTTCTTGTCATCTTCTTCCATCTTTGCCACATCAATGATCCCTAGTACAGAATCAATATTATGAGATTGAAGTAGCTTTGGGAATAAGTTTACTAATTAATTAGTTAATTGCACCCTATCATTGACATTTGATTTGATGAAGAAGTATTTTGAGATTAATATGCATGAACCTTTTGTATGCAACATACTTTTAAGAGAGTTGAATGGTTAACATGTTGTTCATCATACACTCAATGGACTATTGCACTAGAAAGCCCAAATGAGTAAAATGTTTTCTCAATCAAAACACATGTTGTATGCAATTAGGCATAGCTATGAATTCAACTTCACATGATGAAATGAATATGCTTGCTTAATTTTAGTTGATTTAATAGATTTTGTTTGAGCAATGAAAGATGATTCAACCTAATGTTAACTTTCTTTCATCCAAGTCACCATCCCAATTGATATCATTGAAGACATGAAACTTTCCATTTCTTTCAATAACTTTATCCCAAAATTAGTTGTTTTTTTTTCACATACCTCAACACACATTTGAGGTTAAACATGCGAGAGGTTTTAGATTCTTGCATAAACCTTAAAAGATGTTATACAAAAAATTCAATGTCAAGCCCAAAATGACATAAGAATCCAAGGGATTAATGCATGACTTTGTAGAGAGAGGCATTCACCAATGTTGTACCATCTTTGTACTTTAAATTATAATGAGGGAGTGATTTTGTAGTAATCCTTGAGTCTTGAAGATCATGTCTCTTCACTATGCTTTAAGCATGTTTTTTTTTGGTGCATCATGAGCACTCCTTCACCTTAGTCCACTTAAATTCTTTTTTCATATAATCTCTAATGTTTTAAAGAAGCTTTTACTACCTGAAATGAATATAATATCATGAAATTAGAGAGAGATCATAATGACATCTTACCCAACATGTTTTAAGCACAAAGTAAGCTTAAAAACACAAAGCTTATAATCTTTGATGATGAAGTAATCATTTATCCTATTGTACCAAGCTCTTGGAGTTTGCTTAAGGCCATAGTGTTCCTACAAAAATGTTGTCTTATAATTTTGATGAATCACATTTTTGTCATGCTTCAACGTCAAGCATCTAATGTTAAAGCTGCGACATCTGGCATTCGATGTCAAAGCCTAGATGCGATGTTGAATATCTGATATCGTGAGGTATACACCAGCCTATAAATATAGCACTCAAGCTCATGATTTTGATATCAGTTTTTGTCATAGAGTAGCGAAGCTCTTGCAATTTGTTTTCTCCAAAGTTAGAGTATTTTCTGAGTGCTTGCAACAAGAGTATAAGTGTGTATAGATATTTGTTCAAACATTGATTTACTTAAGCATAGCAGTGTGATGGGAATAAAAAGGAACCATTTTGATAATCCTTATAGTATTGAGAATAGATTAATGTTTCCTTTAATGCACTTTACTTTGATGCATTTTACTTTAATGCATTTGAATTGAGTAATTAATTTTTAATTGTTAATGAACACAAGCATGACCACTTCAAGCATACATATAGTCCTTGGTAACCCAACAACGCTTAATGTTTGATAGCCTAGTAGCACTATATGTGTTAAGGATGTGTCCAGAAAAGTGGGATGGGTACTTGTGTTAGGCTAGCTAGGTAGTAAATGAATTAGATATTAAATTACTCTACCTTTCATTCTTGTTGTAGGTGATTAAACTTATAGAACATAAAATGAAAAAAATCATGTACCTCAATTACACTTAAACCATACCCTTGAGCTTCACAAGTGTAGTTGGGAAGACAATGAACGTTCTGAACGTCCATTTCACTTCCTAGAAGAACTAGCACACTAGAGAACTATAGGTCCATGAAATTCAACTCGATCATGCATAAACACCTGAGTGATTTGTATGGTTGGGCATAGGGGTACTTCACCGCTTATCAAATTTGAAAGGATACCCCCATGAATCAGATATTTGGGTGTATGACCTATGATCATAAATGGTCTTTAGAATGATGTAACCCTCAAAATATTAATGATTATGAAACAAAATGGCATGAATATCTAATCAAATATGAACTTAGCCTATCAACAAATATATGGTAGAATAATGATAAACTTAATGCCAAACCCGATGAAGTATGGACGGTTGATAAATCAATTTTTTTCAACTATAATATTGGGTATCCAATATCAGAGTCGCAATCTTAGGGCATAAGATACGATATTGCATATCCAATATTGTGAACGTGTGTGGGCCTATAAATAAAACACTTAGGTGCACCATCCACATATAGTTTCACTTCATACTTAGTGAAATTACGTCAGTTTGTTTTCTCAATTTAAGCACTTAGCACTTAGGAGTGTATTCCCGTAGTGTGATGTTTAGTAATTGAATAGAGTCTTTATTCAAGTGGAAGGTACTTGGACACGTTTCATGCATGAAAATAAAGATCAAGATTACTTCACATCATTGCAACATCACTTAGTCTTTATTTTTTACACTTAGAATAATTTTACTGCTTTCACTTATCTTAATGTTTACTATTTTCTCTAATTACTAATTTACTTTCTACGCATTTACTATTCCTGTTATTAAGCAGATTCAGTACTATTGATCTTGAATACTTAAGAGTAACTACTTGGTAACCCAGTAGTACTATCACCTGGTATGCCTAATAGTGTGGTATTTGGTAATCCTATTAGTAGTTACATGAAGTCCAAGGTGTAAACAAAGGGTTAGGACTATCTGCTCATTGCATAGGCTAGATTAGATTGTATTTACTGTTAATTAGATTTAGAAACTACTAACTTTACTTTCCATTTACTTCATGTTTTCTAGGAGAAATCATGGACAACACAACATCATTATCATATTCCTCATTGTGAGTTAAACCATATGCATCGATTTTACTAGCTCACATGGGAAGACAACGATCACGAACTCTAATCAATTACTTGCATAGTTACATTGCCTTGTTCATGAAATTTGACTAGGATTGTGCATAAACACTCATATCTCATATGGTTGGGTGTTGGATACTCCATTGCTCATCATTGGCACTATTTTCATGGACTTGTCAATGTTATGCTAAGTAATTGATTTCTCAAAGTTCGTTGTATCTAAAAACCTTACAAATATAAGTAAAGCATACTTTTAACACAAACCATCTAAAAACTATAAAATATGGCTTCACATAATGATCAACCATCACTTTCCAAAGAGATAAGAAGAAGTAGTAATAGAATCATTGATGAAGAAGAATGGTGGATGCCAATGCAGAGACGAATCACTTATGCTCACACTAATCCATACCATTAAGAATTTACTTTCATCTTCCATTAGGACAAACAAATGAGGTCAAGAGACATGCAAGGAAACATAGTTCTACCTCTAGAACATGCAGCACTAAACATGCTACAAACTACTCTAAGGGAAATGAATTTGGACTAGATTCAAGAAGGGTATCATGTGACTCGACACATGACCAGACTCTATGAACCCACAAAGGAGCATATGAAAAGAAATGTTGCCATGGAGATCAAACATATACAAAGCAAAGGGAACCAAGCCAACACTTTTGTTGTCATAGAAGAGCTTGATGTCGATCAATTCATTTCAAAATAACTCCACTAGAATCATGAGGAGTCGTAAAAAACACCTATCATCAAACTAGAGGAATCTATCAAAGCCCAACTTCATTCTATTCTAGTAGAGATATACAAGGGGAAGGCTACTGACTCAAGATACAAGTGGGACTCTAGGCTAAGGGCTCCTACTAAATCTTACAGAGAAACATACAAGAGTCATGAAAGGAGAACCAGCCGACATTGTTCTCTTACTACCTCATCTACCTCATCACGATTATTGAAGAACTTTGACAGGAGATGACATAAGTATCAGGACTTTGATAGGGAAGAAACACAAACCGATGGTCATCATGATAGCTATTCAAGGTACTTTGATTCAGAATATGAAGAGTATGAATGAAGAAGATGAAGAGAGGATTAAGAGAGGCATGAGCACTACGACAAAGAATATGAACTTGATCATGATGATGAACCCCTTGCAGCAACAAGAAGCATGATCAATATTCAAGAAGTTGTCTACATACCAACTAGGCATGTGAGAGATAGTTGAATTAAATGGCTAGACATGAACAACATGCCACAATTTGAAGGTGGTTACAATGCAGAACCACAACATCACCTTCAGGCATTCCATGATGCCTGTGCCTTTCAAAACATTGAGAGTGATTAGTGGAAATTAAAGTTGTTTCCTAGAACACTCGTGAAAGAGGTAGAGAAATAGTACAGGTCACTAGAACCTAAATCCATTAGACACTAGAGTATTATGCTTGAAATATTTAATAACAAATATTATACCTATTCACGAGTGTCAAATTTAAGAAAATAAATCCAGGGCTTGAAATAAGGGATTCATGAGACCCTTGATGCAACAATGGGCAAATATTATTTAGTGTTACACAAATGCCCAGGCCATGGATTTTCATTAAAGAAATAGCTTAGGCACATCGTAAATGGGCTAAGAAGGAAAACCAAAGTGGCCCTTGGAGTTTATGCCCAAGGAAGACTATCAGAATTGACTATCCATTGTATTCAAAGATTAATCGACCAAGTGGTAAAAGAAAAAGGAGAACTCATAAAAAGGGAATCAGCTAAAGAGTACAATAGAGATCCATCAATCCAAAAAAGGGATGTATGAACATGTGACAAACAAGAGGATGAAAACTTGGGTAATGTCATCCATCAAAAGACTCTACCAAGCCAAAAGTTTGTAAGTAACATTGCAGCTAAGGTAGAGAAAATGTGGGATTCTGTTGATGAAAAATTCACAACAGCATTAAAGATAGTGGAGGAATGAAGCAAATAAGAAGTAGGAAGAGGTAAAGATAAAAGGAAGAAGAAAGAACTTGGATGCAAAGGCAAAGTTGCTTTAGTGGCTAAGTGCTCAGACAACAACTTCATAGATGATGAAAGTTGCAATGTATGCCAGTACAAACATCCTAAGGGATGTTGTCTAGTCATGGCACATTTACAAGAAATTGGGGCATACGCACTCAATTCCAAATTTTTTCAAAAACCAATGCCCAAAAGGTTGTCTTATCCTCAAGGAAACTACAAACAAAGATCCCAACTAATGCATTATCCTAGTAGAGCCTTGCTGCAACCACAGGAGTAATACCATCAATAGTGGCAATAGCCTTAATCATGGGTCATGCCACCATCACACCAATAGTATCCATATCAACAATATGATCCTTATGGATACTACATCCAACATCTGGTCTCACTAGGAAATGTAACTATTCAAACTCCATAGTATTATCTACTAGAATACCATCAACTGACACCCCCAAGGACCAATTCAAACTCGTATGTGCATTTGCAAGCAGTTGATTTCCCAAATCCCAATTCAAATCCTCTACCATCAATGCCACCACCTATGATGCAAGGTGATGAGTCATGGTCTGTCAGGCCTAGTTATCGGAGCCCTGATACAAGATACATGGTCTATCAGGCCCAGTTATTGGAGCCTAGTTATCAAGGCTGCGATATTGCGGTTCCGATGTGAGCCTATAAATAAAAGGCAGAACACTTGGTTTTGGACATTAGTCATTAGTTTTTGGAGTTAAGTTTTGATTTTAGTTTTTTTTCCTCTCAACCCTTTTCCTCCTAGTGTATGCTCGCAGTGTGGTGAATGTAATTGTACGACATCCTTTATTCAAGTGTGACATACTTGGACACACACATGACCAGCAATAAAGATCGAGATTACTTCATCATTGCAGCATTCACTTAGTTCAATTAATTATTTATTTAATTGTTATTTACTACTTTCCTAGTTAATCTCTTCTCACCCCTAAACTCCTGTTAAATGCAGAATGAGTACGACTTGATTACGAGCATTTAAGTGTGACTACTTAGTAACCCAGTAGTGTACCTAGGCCATGCGCTTGGTAATCCTAGTGGTAGTCATGCACAAAGTCCAAGATGTGTACGGATGCTCATTGCACTTAGGCTAGCTATATTCTCTCTCACCCTTTCTCTCTTAGCTTAGTTAATCTTATTTACCATCATACCCAGGAGTAGCGTTAGCATAGGAACACATCATACACCTCACTCTGGACTAAACCATACGTGACAAAGTTAATACTAGTCTAGGTGGGAAGAGTGAACTGTGACCTAAGGCTAACTGTCTAGATGCCACAACTAGTCTGTCTGCAGAGTTTGACCGGATCGTGTGTGTAATGCTCATATTCGTATGGTTGAGTGTAGGGGTACCTCGCCACTCATCATTGGCGCCGTTGCCAGGGACGATGCTAGTTATCTAGATTAGTTATATCATACAAGGTCATTGTATAGGGATTAATGATACATCTTTTAGGAAAGAATAGTTACAAAAAGTCACATATAAATTCACACACAATTTCACAACCATGCCTCTCCTACAAGATTACGATAATGCCACACCTAGTGAGGAAATTCATTGGAGAACCAATGAATTATATGACAATGAAGATTGGAGTATGCAACCCGAGGTGGGGGTTTCTTATAAACATAAATGAAGGCAACATCATTCTAATGCACAAAAGCATAATCTATTTGATGACGATGAACCCCCACTGGCCACTACAAGCCTAATGCAAATACAAGAGGCAGTTCGAATCTCCTGTAGTCATCGTAAAGAGAGCCATCTACCCAGGCTCGATTTAAACAACTTTCCTCATTTCTCAGGAGGCTACGACTTAGATTCGCATCAACATTTACAAACCTTCTATGATGCCTTCACATGGAACAACAATGATAATAGTTGGCAAAAACTCAAGCTCTTTCCTATGACACTGGTTGGCCAAGCAAAAGTATGGTATAGATCATTAAAACCAAATTCAATACAACGTTGGCCAATAATGGTAGAACTATTTAACGAAAGATATCAAACCTACACAAGAGTGTCAGCCTTAAGGAAACAAATCCAAGGGTGGAAACAAGCACACCATGAACCCTTGGACATGGCCTTAGAAAGATATTATGCACTATTAAACAACTGTCTAGGCCATAAGTTTTCTGAGGAAAGGCTAATGTACCATATCATCGATGGGCTTCGTGATGCAACAAGAGAAACCCTAGGGATGTATGCCCAAGGTCAACTATATGAACTATGAACCCATTAAGTCCAAGAGCTTATTAAGCCGGTAGCAAAAGAAGAAGGAGAAATGGCTAGATAGGAGAGTGTTGAAAAACATCAACGAGACCAAAGTCTCAACTTCACAAATGTCCATAATCACAAAAAGGAGAAATCAACTGATCTCAAGGAGGAAGAACCATCTTTGCTAGTACAACAATCCCTAGAATAAGTCAAGGCAAAGATCAATAAGATGTTGGAATGAACGCATATAAAGTGTGGAGAATATATCAACATCATTTGAGATAGAGTTTTGACAACCCGAGAAGCAAGACAAAGTATCATTAGTCAATCAGAAAGAAGGGATGAGGAAAATAAGGGCTCAAATACCAATCATACGTATGAATGCAACATTTTCTTGTATGATCATCCCAAGGGCCAATGCCCAATCTTGTTACATTTATATGAGCATTGGGAAAGCATGTTACATCTCGAGTTCATACAGAGATACTGTGTTCAATCACAGTGGCAACAATCCCAGTCATGGGGGAAGCCACCCCTAAACTGGAGACACCCTTCATATCATCCGAATCCAAATGCTTATCTAGTCCAATACCCTGTTTCTCCAACTGGGCCAACATACTCTATCTCACTGCATTATCATTCTCCTCAATACTATCAGCCCATGTCCTCAACACAACCACCGCCTTGTGCACCTTACACTTCTCCTAATTTTCAAGATTCTCATCCTTTCCCTCCTTCTACATCACCACCAACTATTCCTAAGGTGTCTGCACCATAGCAACAACCTCCGAACATTACTTGTGCTACTATTGCCAACAGCAGTGAGGGACCTCAGCAACATCAAAGGCGTCCCTTCTTTAGAAATGACCCTAGGAAGGGACAACACAATTCCAAGGCCACTGCATTCTCCAACTCAGCATAAGCCCAACATTGTGGTGCATCCTTATCTTTGAACCCAATGCCTCATGTTACTTCATCAGGGCCACCAATAAACACTCCAACAACCATACAGCCCAATGAACACAGCCATGGAGGGCACCACCCCGATCCTTGGATACCATCGTACAGTCACAAATATCATAGTGGGTCAACTCTTTATCCAAGAACTACATCTTACAAATTTCCCCACTACACTTACTACAATCAAGTGTGTGAACCCCAATGGAGTAAGTATGACCGAGTGTCAATGTTTCCAACATGCAAGGATCCTCATCTTTTGTTTTTTAATCCTTGCCATGCTCAACTGTTTAGTTATGGGGGATATCCCCCATTTTAATAACAAGCGGGATTAATAAATATTTTTCATTTTCTTTAATTTTACAAATTTTTGTTTTCCAGTTTTTCAATTTTCAATTTCTTGTTTTATCATTTTAGCTTTTCATAAGTAATCTCATCTACGAATAAAACACTCATGTGGCTCGTTGGTTGAGGTGTGTTGATGGGACACGATATCGCATGGGCCACGATATTGCGTATGCAATATCGCAGCCCATTGCCAGTTCTATAAATAAGAGGCGGCTCTCCCTTGTTTCTCCATCTAGATCTAGACCTTAGCCAAACTCTTGCCAGTTTTCCATTCCAGAGTTAGAATAATTTCCATGTGCCCGCAGTAGGAGTCCCAAAGTGAACGGATCTTTATTCAAGCAATTCTATACCTAAGCACACAATTGTGTACGGCAATAAAGACGAACTTTTGGATAAACCTAGCAATGCATGGACTAAGCTAAATAGGACTTTAATTATTGTTAATTGTTTAAATGCTTTCTTAAGGATTAAATCTTTCTCAGCCCTCAACTCCTAGTTAAGTGCGTTCAGTACGACCGCTTCGAGCACATGTGTTACGCTTGGTAATCCCAGTAACGAATAGCGTTTGGTAATCCCAGCGGCGTTGCATTGGTTTAGGGTGTGAAACAGCAAGTGGGAATGGATACTGATGNTGTTGCATTGGTTTAGGGTGTGAAACAGCAAGTGGGAATGGATACTGATGCTAGGGTAATTAAGGCTTAGTTAGTTAAAGTTAGTTACTTAGTCTCTTCACCCTTTCCCTCATTAGCATAGGCAATAAAAGAGAAAAGATATAAAAATCATCTACCTCAAACTCACTTAACCATACAACCGTGAAAAATACAAGTGAGTTTGGGAGGACAATGATTGATTAACCTTAGGTGTTCCATAAGACGTGTAGGCACTTAGTTTGCGGAGTTTGACCAGATCATGCGTGTAACACTCGTATTCGTATGGTTGAGTGTAGGGGTACCTCGCCACTCATCATTGGCACCGTTGCCGGGGACTAAGTTGTTTGTGCGCTAAGTAGAACATAGGAAATCATCCACATCGTTGGGAAGCTTAAATGAACCCTTAGGGTTAAGCAAAAGAAAATTTAAACAATGGTCAATAACACACCAAATAAGAGACAATGTCTTCTTCTTCTCATAAAAGCACTTCACCACCTAGGGATCACATACGAGACAGTCAGTTGCACAACATACATAACCAAGAACCACTAGTTCCTCAATAGTATCAGGTGGTATATACTCATCACGATGAGTATATACCCAATTTTACTTTTATCCTTCATCAGGATGAACAACTATGTTGGCGTGACCTGCAAGGTAACATAGTGT
Source organism: Gnetum montanum (assembly GCA_015680685.1). Lineage (NCBI taxonomy): Eukaryota > Viridiplantae > Streptophyta > Gnetopsida > Gnetales > Gnetaceae > Gnetum > Gnetum montanum. The sequence goes on from MNCI01037735.1 coordinate 106,797, forward strand.
TAACCCCAGATCGGGCAGTCCCTAACATGCTCCTTCGTGCTCTTGCACAGATAGACATGACGCAGCTATATGCTGAATACGTTGCATGTGATTACGACATAAGGGATTACCATCCCACAGTGGCGCAATGTCAACGAGACGCATGACAGGAGAGTTACCACACATTGTTGAAGGGCAAAGGACCCCATAATGCTTCACCTATCATAAGAGAAATTAAGGGTGGTGAACCTATCTCAATAGGTTCTCCACAAAATGATGTTCCTCCTCCTAACAATAGTGAGGAGGTGGTGTATCAGAACCTTCGCTCCATGATACACAACACTGGTTCTAATGCCGGACGTAGTCACAAAGAGCCCAACCGTGAGGATAAGGGTAAGCATGGTGAGAAACCTCAACAAGGGAGTCAACAGCGAGGACGAGGGCATTCAAGAGAATCCAGGCATGGAAGAAGGAAAAGTAGGGAACTGCGTAGGCATCATAGACGCCATGAAAGAAATGACAATGATGAACCCCTACTAGCAACCTGAAGTATGTTGGACATTACAGAAGCCATTAAAATACCTACAAGGCACCAAAAAGATAGCTGGATCAAGAGATTAGACATGAATAATATCCCCCAATTTGAGGGAGGATACAACACTAATCTACAGAACAACTTACAAGCATTTTAGGATGCATGTGCCTTGCAAAATATTGAAAATGAGTGGCAAAAATTAAAGTTGTTCCCAAAGACACTCATAAAAGAAGCAGAAAGCTAGTACCAGTCCTTAGAACCGGAAACCATTAGGAGGTGGAGTACGATGCTAGAACTGTTTAATGAAAAATATCAAACGTACTCCTGAGTGTCCAACTTACAAAAATAGATCCAAGGATGGAAGCAAGGATCTCATGAATCCTTGGATGTTACCATGGGCCGATATTATGCATTGCTACATCGTTTCCCGGGCCATGGTTACACACAACGGGATCAACTACATCATCTTGTAGATGGGCTAAGACATGAAACCAGGAGAACCCTTGGGACATATGCCCAAGGGCAATTATCAGAACTTAGGTCCCATGAATTTCATAGATTGTTGGAGTAAGTAGCTAAGGAAGAAGGCATGCTATAGAAAAGAGAAAGCATAGAAGAGTATAACCGTGATCCTTCCCTCCGAAAGAGGGGAGTAAGATTCTGTGAGGAAGAGGATGAGTCACCACTTGAGGAGTTGGTGAATAGAAAAACCTTGCCACTTCAAAAGTTAACAACCGAAGTGTCGGCTAAGGTAGATCAAATGTGGGACTCCTTAGACAATAGATTTGAAACCATTTTAAAAATCGTAGAGGAGTCTAAGAAGCAAAGTAGTGACCATGATATGAAAAAGAGGAGAGATTCAGACCATGCACGTAACAAGGATAAGGGAAAAATGACTATCGCTAATGAGGTTGTGGATTNTTCCACCAACCCTTAACATATTATCCAAGTGGAACTCTGCCACAACCTATCGAGCAACATCAGCAGTGGCAATACCCACAGTCGTGGGGGATGCCACTGCCAAGGCAACAATACCCTTACCGGCAACTGGACCCATATGGCTATTACATGTAGCAGCCAGTTTCTCCAAGTAACTCTGTTAGTCACATGACTCCACAACGTCACTACCAAGCTCGAAAGTACTATAAGACTCCTTTGCCTGTGAGAGACACACCACATGCATACCATCCTCTGAATCTGTCCGCCACTCTTACACTGATAGCTCCACTATCAACCACTCTAACAATGCAAGGGGTATTCCCCACTCAACCACAACAACCCAATTTCACAAGGGCTTTGAATCCTCAAACCACAATTGGTTTTGACAATCTTATGCTGAAAAGACCTTTCTTCATAACCAAAAATCCAACTAAGCCTTCACCATCACAAGTGGTTGAACATCTACACACCTCCATACCAAATAAAGTTTCGAGACCCTCTTCAAACCAACAACAGAGCTCAATGTACACTGTTATGTTAACACATACCGTCACTAACTGGATAAGGTGGGCCACCTTCCTAGGAAACTCTCTGATCCTAGAAGTCCCTTAATCTACCTCCAAGTCATTGGGAATGAAGCACGTAAGGCTCTTCTTGACTCAAGTTCGGAGTCAACTTAATATCAAAAGAAATGTATAAAGCCTGGAACCTACCTCCACTCAAGAAGAGCAATATTCAATTAGAGCTGGCTGACCAGTCCATCACTATCCCCTTGGGACTTGTGGAGGACATTGTTACCACTGTGTGTGGTTGGTCATACCCAGCTGATTTCCTAGTGATAGAAGTCAACAATAATAAAGGGGACTTCCCAATTATAATGGGGAGGGCATGGCTCAGTACCATAAACGCATGCCTAGGAATCTGCGATCTTTCCCTAGAAATATCTAAGGAAAGTATTTATGGAATATCGAGAAGAAGAAAGTCCCATGCATCACATACAGTGATACAGAGGGTGATGACATGGAGGAATGCTCAGCATCTCCTGCATGCAACCGGTGTGCTCAGGAAGTTAACATACAAAAGTGCCTGTATGTAGCAACCACACAACAAGAGAACACTTAGTGGTTGATAGTTAATCAAGAGAGCAACCCACCAATATTCATGGAACTAACTGGGGGAACAACTTGCAACCACAACGAAAGCATAGATACATTGGAGTATGAGCGTCACCAACTTCCAACCCTTAATCTAAAAACATCAATT
>MNCI01037735.1:120879-147329 GCA_015680685.1 Gnetum montanum
ATAGTGTCTAAGACTTGGTCCACAAATGGCAGTGGGAAGTGGTCTTTGAATGTTGCCATATTTAATAGCCTAAAATCTATACATACCCTTCATTTACCTTCCTTTTTCAGTACGATGACAAGAGGACTAACCCATTCGCTATCAGCGATAGGGTAAATGAACCCTGCTTTGAGAAGTTGCTCTAGCTCCTCTTTCACTATTTGTTTTAGTTTTGGGTTCAATTGCCTCTGGGGTTGCTTGCGAGGTTTCATAGAGGGGTCTGTATAAATCCTTTGTTGGCATATCCGAGGGTCTATTCCAGTTAGTTCAGGGTACAACCAAGCAAAGGCGATTGACCACTTGTTTATCACCCTTAGCAAACTTTCTTTTTGCATGGGTACGAGCTTTGCGTTGATGATCACCAGTTTTCCATTTTAGAGGGTCACGTATTCCAAACCGGTGGGTAACGATTTTAACTCTAGGGGCTCTTGTTTAAACTCCTCAGGAATCGCCAACTTCCCCCAATTAATATTTTTAGAGTTAAAGGCTGGAAGTTGGCAACGGACTTGCTCTAATATGTGTACGCTTTCAAGGTAAGCACTAGTTATTCCCTCAGTTAGTTCCATGCAGGTAGTTGGGTTGTTATCTTTATCAGCCATCAGCCATTGGGTGTTTTCTTGTTGTGTGGCTATTGCATATAGGCACTTTTGTATATCAATGTCCCATGCACACCGATCGCATGCAAGTAATGTTAAACTTCGCATCACCCATGATTTCTGCACACAATGACACCCTGTGTCACTATATGTGATGCATGGAACTCTCTTCCTCTCAGTTTTCCCAAACGTATTTGTCTTGGATATTTCTAGGGAAACGTTGCGAATTCCTAAGCGTGCGTCAATTGTATTTAGCCATGCCCTTCCCATTATAATTGGGAAATCCCCTTTGTCATTGTTTATTTGGATTACTAGGAAATCGACTGGATATGACCATCCACCGAAAATGGTGACAATGTCCTCAACCTGTCCCAAAGGAATAGCGATGGATTGGTCAGCCAGCTCTAGGTGAACATTGCTCTTCTTGAGTGGAGGCAGGTTCCAAGTCTTATACAGTTTTTGTAAGATTAAGTTGACCCCGGAACCTGAATCGAGGAGAGCCTTATAGGGTTCATTCCCAGTGACTTGGAGGTAAACTAAGGGGACTCCTGGATCCGATAATTTCTTTGGAAGGTGGCCGACCTTGATCCAGTAAGTTACTATATGTGTTAACATAACTATATGCATTAGATGATTTCGCTACTAGAGGATTTCCCGAAATCGTATTGGGTATGGGGGTGTTAGGATGCTCAACTGCTTGTGAGGGCGAAGGCTTGGTTGGATTGTTGGTCCTAAGGAAGGGTCCTTTTGGTGAACGATTGTTAGAACCAGTCGATATTGAAGGGTTGGGAGCCTTCGCAGTGTTAGATTGTCGCAGTTGAGTGGAATTTACTCTAGGCTTTGTTGGAGCAGTTGGTGGTACGGCCACAGGCACAAGAGATGCGGATGGATTTGGAGGATATCGTGGGTATGGGGCATTTCTTGAAGGAGAAGGAGTCCTAAAATATTCCTGAACTTGGTAGTAACATGGAGGTTTTATGTGACCCGTAGAGTCATTTGGGGAAATTGGTCGCTGCACATAATATCCATGAGGGTCAGGCTGCTGGTAAGGGTACTGTTGTTTCGGTGATGGCGTCCCTCATGACTGTGGGTATTGTCATTGTTGATGTTGTCCGATGGGCTGAGGTGGAGTTCCACTTGGATAATATGTTAGTGGTTGGTGGAACTGCCTTGGGTTACCTTGTGGATAACGCAACCTTCGGGGTGTTTGCCATTGATTGAGTTTTGGATTTAGTGCATACACCCCAGACTCCTGTAGATGTGAGATAATAGGACAACATCCCTTAGGATGGTCATAGTAGCAAACCTCACATCCACCATCATCGTCTGTGTCAGAATCTATAGCCACATCGGAGTTAGTGATTTTCCCCTTACCCTTGTTATGTGCAGGGCTTAAATCTCTCCTCTTGTTCTTTCCTTTGTCACTACTTTGCTCTACCTTAGACTCTTCTACAATTTTCAAGACTGTTTTAATTCTTAAGTCCAAGGAATCCCACATTTGATCTACTTTGGCCGATACCTTGGTTGTTAATTTTTGGATCGGCAAAGTTTTTCGATTCACCAACTCTTCGATTGGTGACTCATCCTCTTCATCACAAAATTTCACTCCCTTCTTTCGAAGGGAAGGATCACGGTTGTACTCCTCCGCACTTTCCCTCTTATGTAGCTCACCCTCTTCTTGTGCTACTTGTTCCAACAAATTTTCAACTTCATGGGCTCTAAGTTGGGAAAGTTTCCCTTGGGCATAAGTCGCAAGAGTTCTTCTCGTTTCATTCCTTAGCCCATCCACGATGTGGTGTAGTTGATCCCGCTTAGCGTACCCATGGCCCGGGCAACGATGTAACAATGTGTAGTAGCGGGCCATGGCAGCATCCAAGGGTTCATGATGACTTTGCTTCTAGCCTTGGATCTGCTTACGCAAATTGGACACTCTAGAGTACGTTTGATACTTTTCACTGAATAGTTCTAGCATCGTACTCCACCTCCTGATGGTTTCCGGTTCTAAGAACCGGTACCAGCTCTTTGCTTCTTTGATGAGTGTTCTTCAGAACAACTTAAGCTTCTGCCACCCACTGTCTATATTCTGCAAGGCATAGGCATCGTGGAATGCCTGTAAATGATTTTGTGGATCAGCATTGTATCCCCCTTCAAATAGTGGTATATTGTTCATGTCCAATCGCTTGATCTGACTATCCTTCAAATGCCTTGTGGGAATCCTAACTGCCTCTGTTATGTCAAGCATACTTCGGGACAAGTAGGGGCTCATCATGATCATCTCTTTCATGACCCCTGTGATGTCTGCGTGATTCCCTACTCTCCCTACGTCCTTGCCCTTGTCCTCTCTCTCGACTTTCCCATCGAGGTCTTTCATCTCTTTTACTTTTATCCTCACCTTTATGTTCATGGTGGCTGCGCCCAGATGTGGAAGGAGAGGGTGAGTGATGTGAAGAAGGGGAAGAAGAAGGGGAACCATCGCCATGATGATGTTTCTTGCCTTCTCTTCGGCTACTATGGCCTTGATCGTGGTGACGATCAAAGTGCCTGTCTTTAGCATGAGTGGTTGTTCCCTCTGTGAACAGTTGGTGTTCACTGGTATCAGAACCAGGGATATGGATCATTGATCTTATGTTCTGATACCCTTCCTCCTCACCATCGTTAGGAGGGGGAACATCCTTTGCTAAAGAACCCGTGATAAGGGGTTCCTCATCTCGTATTTCGCTAAGGACATGCGGGGCTTTACCCTTCAGAAAAGTATGTTGGCTCTCCTGCCTTGCGTCCCTCATACGTTGTAAATCTGTGGGATGATAATCCCTCATGTCAGAATCTTCCACAACATATTCGGCGTAAATTTCTATCATGCCAGTCTGTGCCAAAGCACGGAGAAGCATGTTAGGGATAGCACGATCTGGAGGTAACACTATGTTACCAAAAAAATCTCTCCATCGCAATTGTTCATCTTGATGGAGGATAAAGGTAAGATCAGGCACATACTCATCAGGATGAGTATATGTCACCCTATATTGCTGAGGCACTGGCTGATCTTGGTTATGTTTTTAATGTTACCGACTATCTCTAGTATGATCCTTAGGTGATGAGTTGCTCTTATGAGAAGAAGGCATTATTATCGATGTGCTAATTTACCGTATATAATTTTTCTTTGATTAACCCGAAGGTTCGTTAAGGCTCACAATGATGTGAGTGATATCCCTTATGTTCTAATTGGCGTGCAAACACTTAGTCCCTGGCAACGGTGCCAATGATGAGTGGCGAGGTACCCCTACACTCAACCATACAAAACAAGCGTAGCACACGCGATCCGGTCGAACTCCGTAGACTAAATGCCTAAACGCCCCATGGAACACTTGGGGTTAATCATTCATTGTCTTCTCAGACTTACTTGTTGTTGTCACGGTGTATGGTTAAGTAAGTCCGAGGTATATGATTTTTATGGTATTTTATGGTTTTTTCTCCTATGCTATGAGGTGAAGTGTTGAGAAAGCTAACTAACTCTAACTAAGGATCTAAGTCTAAATTAACTAGCGTCAACATCTGTTCCCACTTACCGTACACACCCTGAACTATGCAACTGTGGCTACCAAAAGTTAATCGTTACTAGGATCACCACACGTAGCGCACGTGCTCAAAGTGGTCGTACTGAGGCACCTAACTAGCCTAAGTGTGATAAGTAGCCGATTCCTTGACTAGCCATACACACCCGTGGGTGCTCGTAGCCAAGTCGTACTTATCCCACGTTCTAGAAGATAAGGGTGAGAGAACCTAACTAACCTAAGTGCGATGAGCAGCCGATTTCTTGACTAGCCGTACACACTGGGACTACCACTGGGATTACCAAGCGTAGATCCTGGAATACGCTACTGGATTGCCAAGTAATCACAATGCTCTTAATCAAGTTGTACTCATACCACATGCGACGAGCAGCCGATTCCTTGACTGGCCGTACACATCCTTAGATGCTCGTAATCAAGTCGTACTCGTACCACATTCTAGGAAAGCAATAAATAACAATAACTAAAATCCTATCCTTGCACTGCAAGGTTTATCCAATCAAGTCCATCTTTATTGTCGTACACAACTTGTGTTCAAGTACAAAGTTGCTCAAATCAAGAGCAGTTCACTCTAGGACTCCTACTGCGGGCACATGGGAAATTAATCTAACTCTGAAGTGATCAAACTGCCAGAGCTTCGCTACTTCTAGCCAAGATTCCCAAATGAGGGGAGTGCCGCCTCTTATTTATACATTTGGCGATGGACCGCAATATCGCGTATGCGATATCGCAGGGGACGACGCGATATCGCGATGGCCGCGATATCGCAGCTTGTGCATATCACGTCTCATCAACCACAATTCCAGTCCACAACAACAATGAAAAATCAATGTGTGCAAAAGATAGAGCAAGGACCAGCAAACCAAAAGATACCTTGTGGCCACTATTTGAGAACCAATAATCACCTTAAACATGCATGGAGACATGTGAATTGCTTATTAATTACAAATCCAAAAAAATGACTCTAATTGAAAGCCCAAAAATGAAATGATTAACTCATAATCATACATCAAAGGGAAAAGAAAATAGGGACTTAAACAATCACAACTCCACTACCATCAAAATTGTATGGGATGATAATCAAAAAGTTACATCACTAAAAATGGTAGGTGAACCACCTATAGTGTATGGCCTAGGAGATCTTGGGAGCATTTTTCAAACACTCATCCATGAGTTTAGTCATGGGGGAGATGGCTTATCTTGATTTGGGAACTACTAAGTGCTTTTCCATTTTTTGTTTTACAATTCTTTTCAATTTTCATATTCTTTGATATTTTCTCATTCTTGTATACTTTTCCATTTCTTAAAATTTTGATATTCTTTAACATTTTTTCAATTCTTTTAACATTTTTCACTCTTTACACTTTTTCATAATTTTTACTATCTTTTCCATTTCTTTTATACTTTGTTTTCAAACCATTTGTAAATAATTTTGATTATTAGTAAGACACATTAAATAAAGGCAAGATGTAGTCTAATAAGGTGAAGATTTCTCTATGTTATCAAGTCATAAGAGACTAATTATTTGCACAATGAGCCCACATCATCCATCCATCCATTCCATTAATAAGAGGTTCTTACAATGGCCATAATGATATTCTTTTCCATCATACAACTAAGAATAAAGTTGTGATCATTATGTCTAGCACAAAAAGTGAAGAACCAAGTGGGAATGAACAGGGTATGACATCAAGGGAACTCGTGAATTCTTTTTGGATTATTATTGTAAGTTCTATTATGTTACTGATGAGTGGTGAAGTACCCCTACACTCAACCATACAAATACGAGCGTTTCACTCATAATTCGGTCAAACTCCAAAGACTAAGTGCTTACACACCTTAATGGCACACTCAGGGTTAATCAATCGTTGTCTTCCCAAACTTACTTGTATTGTCACGGTTTTATGGTTAAGTAAGCTTAAGGTATATGATTTTTATAGCTTTTGTATTTTTTATGTCTTCTACTAATAAAGGAGAGGGAGAGAGAACTAAATGGCTAACTTACATTAACTATTCATTAACTAGTTTCTAAATGTTCCTAACACTAGTATTCGTTCCCACTTGTCGTACACATCCTGAACCAATGCAACATTACTAGGGTTACCAAACACTAATCGTTACTGGGTTACCAAGCGCTACACGCATGCTCGAGCGGTCGTACTGAGTGTATTAAACTAAGGGGGTTAAAGGTTGAGAGAGATATTAATTAACTAGGAGAGCATTAAATAATCATTAATTACTAATTAGCTTAATCTGTATGCTGCAAGGTTTATCATAAAGTTCATCTTTATTGCCGTACACAAAATTATGCTCAGGTACAAATTGCTCGAATAAAGATCCGTTCACTCTGACTCCTACTATGGGCACACAGAGATAATTCTAACTCTGGAGTGACTAAACTGCAAGAATCTAGCTAAGGGTCTAAGTTTAACTGCCTTGGAACCAAGGGCACCGCCTCTTATTTATAGAAGATGAGGCAGGACGTGATATCATGTATGCGATATCGCAGCTCATCATACCCCCATGACTAAATGAAAACTCGTCCTCAAGTTCCTTACAACATATTGGGAAGGTATGGGATTATTGACTTGAATGACAACTACTAGTGAATGGGATGACATGTGAATGGATCAACATTACAATACATGACAACATTAGTGTTCATGACTACAAGAGTGAACACTATACACAATTGACATCCAACCTTATTTGGCAGCTGAGAGAGAAGAGAGATAGAGAAAAAAGGAGAAGACGTGTTGCTACCGACGCCAAGATTGCACCTTCCGTTGTCCATCCGTAGCCACGCCATCAATCTTGTTCCTTGAAAACCATTCTAGCACCAGTCCATCTTGAGTGTTTCCTCCAAGTCCAGTCCATTGCTATATGATTACCATCTGCACACACAACATAGTCACATATGAGCAAGGATAAGTAAATCACAATATAGTTGATACCTTGCCTTGGTGTAAGGTCCATTGGCTGAGTTGTGATATGGCTAATATGGATTCTAGAGATATAACACTAGTGACTACCAGAGGTGTAGGGGTTAGGAAAAATCGAAAAAATTGGACTAGGGCCCCCATGACTAAAAGCAATCCTCTGGTAGTGATAGAATGGAAAAAGATAAGGAATAAGAAAGATGGAGAAAAAGAAACAACGGCATCATCGAGAAAATGGATGTCAAAGATGGGAATGAACAAAACAAATGTTGATTGTAGAAATGTTTAAGGGAAAGAAGTTAACTGATGCACCAAATAGGAATGTCAATGAGTCCTCCCCAAAGCAGGCTCGTGCCCTTTATTCCCTAACAAACCCACATTCAAAGAGTCTGTAGGCTCTGGAAATGTCATTTGGAAGCAAGAGTTAAAGACTTAACCCCAAGAATTCACCAAAGAGAAAACAATGCATCAACCAAAATATAGACTACTGATACAACCAACAATGAGGTGGAAAATGGAGAAAGAATGATGGGAAGAAGAGAATGGAATGGAGTCCCAAGAACAAGGTGGTGTACAGCCCCTTGTGTATTTATGGTTAATGTGACTAAGTAGATCTCATTCCAAATCTAGCCTCAAATAATCCACATCCAGTGACTTCACATTAATACACTTGGCCAATTCATCCACTTGAAGTAACAAGAATGCTTCCGCCAAAGAGTCAACACCATTCCGAGGAAGATGAGAAAGGGAAAAGTGGGAAGTGAGAGAGGGCCTTAGTTAGAGAGAACATGTTTGTTTAGTTCCATAACCAGTGCTTGTAGCCCAGATGATTATTTTATCTAAGGGGTGTGCTTTGAATTCTCACTTTTTTTTTTCCTTTTGCGTGAGAACCACACCATGCAAAGACTTATTTTTATTGGCTCATGATGAGCGGCTAGGTACCCCTATACTCAACCATATGAATACGAGCATTTACGCACGATCTGGTTGAACTCCGTGGACAGGCTAGTTGCGATATCTAGATAGTTACACGTTGATCACAATTCGCTGTCTTCCCACCTGGACTAGTATTTTCTTTGTCACATATGGTTTAGTCCAGAGTGAGGCATATGATGTGATCCTAAACTAATGCTACTCCTAGAGACAATGGAGAATAATCTTGATTAAACTAATGAGTAATAGGAAATGAAGTCTAAGCTAACCTAAGTGCGATGAGCATCCATTCCTTAATCATCCGTACACATCTTGGACCTTGTGCATGACTACTACTGGGATTACTAAGTGTAGATCCTAGGTATGCTACTGGGTTACCAAGTAGTCACACTTAAATGCTCGTGATTAAGTCGTACTCATTCCGCATTTAACAACAAGAATAGTAAATGATATAAAGAAATATTAACTAAGAAAGCAATAAATAACAATAAGAATAACAATTAAACAATTAAAACTAAGTGAATGCTACAATGATGAAGTAATCTCGATCTTTATTTCCAGTCATGTATGCGTCCAAGTACGTCACACTCGAATAAAGGTGTCGTACAATTACAAGCATCACACTACGGGCATGCACTAGGAAAATAATCTAACTCCTACGGAAAGAAAATGCAAGGGCTTCGCTACGACTACTAGAAAGGTGCCTAAATGAGGTGGAAGGCCCTCTTATTTATAGGCTAAAACAAGCCCTGCATAAATGGGGCCACGTTGACGCATGGAGGGATGTGTCGACAGGGCCACATCAACGCGGCTGCATATACAGGGCCCCATATACGTGGCCTAGTCGACACATCGACTATATAGCACTTCATCAGCTTAGCTTCCTGATAATGGAGCAATGTTAGAATGGTAAGGAAAACTCAAGATGAAAACATCCAGGCACCCAAGAGAATAGCTAGCACAAATGCATCAAATCCCTTTGAAGTCATACCCTTTTTAGTCCTTGAGTCCTTCCTTAGTTTGAGAAATGTTCAGTCACTAATTCGTTTATGGTTTTATTAATAAAGAAAGGGACTGTACAGTTCCAAGCCAAAAGAGACCATAGAAATTCATGAATGCATGGATGACATGGACTCATTGTCTGTTATATCAAAAGAACCATACCTTAGTATCAACATTATAACTCAAAGGTAAAAACCAAAAATTAACAATCAATAGAATATAGTTCATACCACCATCAGGAGCACTTATTAGGTAATGAATCTAACAAAACAAAAACAAACAAAACAAATAGTCACACATAGAAATGAAAAAGTATAAACGATGTTGCAAAATAAAAATAAGAAAAGTTAAAGAAATTTGTAAAACAAAAATGTGTAAAATAAAAACTTAAAAAGGAACTAAGGGTCTCAAATGGTTAGCAGGAGTGGCCAACTCCCCCATGATTGAGTTGGAAGGAGGAGATCTAAAATAGTGAGCAGGGTTGTCCCTTCTCAGAGGTATTATGTGCATTGACCATTCTAAGTTCATGGAAGGGTTTAGTCTATTGCACATTGACTAATAATCTCTGATCAGGGCTCTCAGGTTTGTATATGGTCATGACCCCTGAAGGAAAGGTTGTATGAATAATGTAAGGTCCTTCCCACAGTGTTTGAAATTTTGTGCGTTGTGGCACATGTGTAGGGTTCCAGTAGAGAACCTTATCTCTTGGTTGATACTTAACCTTTCGAATCTTCAAGTCATGATGTTCCTTGTTACATGCCTTGTGCAACTCATTTGATGACAGGGTAGCTAATCGGTTTTCATCAAGCACGTTTAAAGTTTCCAACCTTTATTTTTGTGCTAGATTAAGATCGAGGTGGAGGTCACAAGCCATTGATAGTGTACAGAACTCGGTTTGAATCAGAAGTGTTGGAAGCTTTCCAAACACTAACTCATAGGGAGAGTAGCCTATAGGGAGTTTCCAGGTGGAGTGGTATGCCCAAAGAGCATCATTTAGTTTAGTGCTCCAATCTCGCCTATACTTGCTAATTGTCCTAGTCAATATTTTAGTGATCTCCTTGTTGGTAACCTCAGCTTGTCCATTAGCTTGGGGGTGATAAGGTGTAGTCAACTGATAAGGTGGCACACCAAACCTATTTATGATTTGTTGTTGCACAAATCGTGCAGTTGTAGATGATGTGCAGTCTATAACAGCAGCTACTTCAGCCCATTTCGTTAGATAGTCTACAGCAACTACAATGTAAGCTTTTTCATTGGACATTGGTGTAATGGGCCCCATAAAGTCTATTCCCCAAATGTCGAAGGGTTCTAACGGTTTAATCCATTGTTGTGGACCCTCCATTTTAGCAGACATTCCCCCATCACATTGACAGCACTCACAAGATTGGACAAATTGATGGGCATCCTGAAATAATTTTGGCCAATAATATCCTACAAGCAAGATCTTAATAGTCGTTTGTCTCCCCACATAAGGGCCCTCATGAGCTTCTTGGAGAACTCTGAGTTTGTCTACCTCGAGCACGCACCATTGAACCAAGCCATTAGGACACACTTTGTAAATTTGTCCATTGATCACCATGAAGTACTTGGATCTATGAAGAAACTGTTGTTTCTTCCTAAAGTCCAGCTCCTGTGGTGTTTGTTGAGTAAGGAGATAGGTGAGAATGCTACTATACTAGTTTGTCTTTGTGGGATGGTTATTCACTACATCAGCAAAGAGGGCTTCATCAGGAAAATGATCAGACATTACATATTCATCCTCTTTGTTGTCCCAGCGCAACTGAGATAAATGATCTGCAACTACATTCTCAGTGCCTTTTCGATCGATCATCATTAGATCGAACTCCTGTAGGATTACCAACCATCGTATAATACGAGGGCTAACCATTGGCTTGTTCATGAGGAATCGGATTGCACTATGATCCGTGTCGATGAACACTTTCTAACCTAACACATAGTGTCTAAACTTATCCAGTGAAAATACTATAGCCATTAATTCTTTCTCTATAGTTATGTAGTTAAGTTGTGCACCAGCGATACTTCTACTTGCACAGTGGATGTAGTAAGGACATTTTTGGTCATCTAACTGTGTAAGTATGGCTCCTAAAGCATAACTGGATGTGTCGATCATTATGTCGAACAATTTGGACTAGTCAGGAGCTTGTAGAATGGGAGTTTCTACAAGCTTTCATTTCAGAGTTTGGAATGCTCTTTCACATTCCCTGGTCCATTCAAATGGTATGTCCTTCTTTGTTAGCTCTACCAATGGTTTGGCAACCTTGGAGAAGTTCTCAATGAATCTTGTATAGTAGCTAGTGTGTCCAAGGAATGACCAAATGTCTTTGACAGTTTTTGGTTGACGGGTGATTCCTTGGATAACCCTAATTTTATCTAGGTCTACCTCTATTCTTGCATTTGAAACCTTATGCCCAAGTACTATTCCTTCTTGGACCATTAAATGGATTTTCTTCTAGTTGAGCCTTAAATTGGTTTCTACACATCTTTTCAGCACTTGCTCTAATTGGTCCAAGGCTTGATCGAAACTTGTTCCATAGGTGGAGAAGTCATCCATAAAGAATTCCACTCTATTCCCTATCTACTGTTGGAATATGCTTAGAACTAGACGTTAAAACATAGCAGGAGCATTACACAAGCCAAACAACATTTTTTTATATGCAAACGTTCCCCAAGGACTAGTGAATGTTGTCTTGGCTTGGTCTTCTAGGGCTATCCGTATTTGGTTGTATCCACTATAGCCATCCAAAAAACTGTAATAGCGATGCCCTGCTATGGTGTCTAAGACTTGGTCAATGAATGGCAATGGAAAGTGATCCTTAAATGTTGTCATGTTCAGCAGCCTAAAATCTATGCACATCCTCCATTTGCATTCCTTTTTAGGCACGATCACCAAAGGGCTAACCCATTCGCTATCAGCAATGGGATATATGAACGTAGCCTTAAGAAGCTGTTCTATTTCTTCTTTTACTACTTGCTTCAATTTTGGGTTCAATCACCTCTGCGGTTGTTTTTGAGGTTTCATGGAGGGGTCAGTGTAAATCCTATGCTAGCATATCCTAGGATCTATTCCAGTTAATTCAGGATATGACAAGGCAAAGGCTTTTGATCACTTGTTGATTACTTTCAGTAGTCTTCCTTTTTTTTGGAAACAAGTCTTGCGTTGATGATTACCAATTTTCCATTTTCAAGGGTCATATATTCCAGACTGGTGGGCAATGGTTTCAATTCTAGGGGCTTTTGTTTAAATTTTTTAGGAATTTCCAACTTCCCCCAGTTGATGTTTTCAAGGCTAAGGCTTGGAAGTTGGCAACAGACTTGCTCTAGTGCGTCTATGCTTTTGATGTAAGTGCAGGTTATTCACTCAATTACTTCCATGCACATTAGTGAGTTACTCTCTTGATCAGCTATCAGCCACTGGGTGTCTTCTTGTCGTGTGGCTACTGCATACAGGCACTTTTGTAAGTTAATGTCTTATGCACACTGGTTGCATGCAAGCAATACTAAACTTTGCACAACCCATGATCTTTGCATGCAATTCCACCCTGTATCACTGTATGCGATGCATAGAACCTTCTTCTTCTCGATCTTCCCAAAATTGTTCTCCTTAGATATTTCCAGGGAAAGATCGCAGATTCCTAGGTGTGCATCTATAGTACTTAGCCATACTCTTCCCATTATTATTGGGAAGTCCCCTTTACCGTTATTTACTTGTATCACTAGGAAATCAGTTGGGTACGACCACCCACACACAGTGGTGACGATGTCCTCCACTAGTTCCAAGGGGAACAGTGATGGACTGGTCAGCCAGCTCAAGGTAAATATTGCTCTTCTTTAATGGAGGTAGGTTCCAGGCTTTATACATTTCCTGTGATATTAAGTTGACTCCGGAACCTGAGTCCAGAAGAGCTTTGCATGGCTCATTCCCAGTGATTTGGAGATAGATTAGAGAGCTTCCAGGATCAGAGAATTTCTTAGGAAGGTGGCCAACCTTGATCCAGTCAGTAACAGCATGTGTTAACATAACCGTATACGTTGAGCTCGGTGTTTTGTTTGAAGGGATCTTTGAAGCTTTATTTGATGGGGAGGCATTCAGAGGTTCGACCACTTGTGGTTGTAAGGGCTTGGTTGGATTGTTGGCTCTGAAGAAAGGTCTTTTCTTCATACGGTTGTTAGAACCAATAGCGGGTTGAGGATTTACAGCCCTTGTGGCATTGTGTTGCTGCGGTTAAGTAGGGAGTTCCCCTTGCATTGCTGGAGCAGGTGGTAATGGAGCTATTAGTGGGAGAGCTACATATGGATTTGAAGGATGGTATATTTGTGGGTTATCTTCCCTAGGAGGAGTTCTATAATACTCATGGGCTTGGTAGTGATGTTATGGTGTAACATGACTAACAGAATCACGTGAAGAGATTAGATGTTGCACGTAGTAGCCATATGGGTCAGGTTGCCAGTAGGGATTCGTTGCCTTAGTGGTGGCATCCCCCATGACTGTGGGTATTGCCACTGTTGATGTTGCTCAATGGGTTGTGATGGAGTTCCACTTAGATAATATGTTGAAGGTTGGTGGAACTACCTTAGGTTACCTTGGGGATAAGGTAACCGTCAGGGTGCTTGCCGTTTATATAGTCATGGGTTAAGTGCATACACCCCAAACTCTTGTAGATGTGAGATCACTGGGCAACATTCCTTAGGATGGTTGTATTGGCATATCTCACATCCACCATCATTGTCCGTGTCTAAATCCACAACCTCTTCTGTGATGGCCATTTTTCCCTTACCCTTGTTACATGCATTTTCCACTTCTCTCTTTTTCTTTTTGTCATGGTCACTACCTTGATCCCTAGACTCCTTTACAATTTTAAGAACAGTTTCAAAACTACTATCCAGGGAATCCCACATTTGGTCTACCTTTACTGATACTTCTATTGTTAACTTTTGGAGAGGCAAAGTTTTCCTATTCACTATCCCTTCGAGTGATGACTCTTCTTCCTCCTCACAAAATTTCACTCCCCTTTTTCGGAGGGAAGGATCTCAGTTGTATTCTTTCACACTTTCTCTCTTTCGTAGCTCACCTTCTTCTTTGGCTACTTACTCTAGCAATCTATGAATTTGATGAGACCTAAGCTCTGATAACCTTCCTTGGGTGTACGTCCCAAGGGTTCTTCTTGTTTCATGCCTAAGTCCATCCACGAGATGGCGTAGTTGATCCCACTGCGAATAACCATGGCTAGGGCAACGATGTAACAGTGCATAATAGTGGTCCATCGCAGCATCCAAGGGTTCATGATTTCGCTGCTTCCATCCTTGGATTTGCTTCCACAATTTAGACACTCGGGAGTATGTTTGATACTTATCATTGAACAGTTCTAACATTGTACTCCACCTCTGAATGGATTCCGATTCTAAGGATCGGTACTAGCCTTCAGCTTCTTTCACTAGTGTCCCTGGGAACAACTTTAATTTTTTCCATTTGTTTTCTATATTTTCAAAGGCACATGCATCATGGAATGCTTGTAAATGATTTTGAGGATCAGCATTGTATCCCCCTTAAAATCATGGGATGTTGTTCATGTCTAACCTCTTGATCCTACTATCCTTTTGGTGCCTTGTTGGAACTCTTACAGCCTCTGTTATATCTAGCATGCTTCTAGTTGCAAGTAGGGGTTCTTCATGATCGTCTCATTCATAGCGTCTATGGTGTCTATGTAGTTTCCTACTCTCCCTTCTTCTATGCCTTGATTCCTTAGAGTGCCCTCGTCCTTGTTCTCGACTATCTCGTCGATGTCTTTCACTTCGTTTTCCCTTATCCTCACGATTGGTTTCCCTATGACTGTGTCCGGACACTAAAGGAGAGGATGAAGGTGATGATGAAGGCAAAGAAGAAGGATAACCATCGCCATTATAGTGTTTTCTACCTTCTCTTCAGTGGTCTTGGCCTTGATCATGATCATGATCAGAACGTCTGCCCTTATCGTGTGTTCATGTTCCCTCATTGAACACTTCATGTTCATGGGTATCAGAACCAGGGTTGTGAATAGTAGAGTGGAGGTTCTGATACACTATCTCTTGACCAATGTCAAGAGGAGGAACATTGTTTTGTGGGGGACCTATTGAAGCAGGTTTACCATCCTCAATTTCGCTCAAAACGTGTGGAGCTTCATGAGGTCATTTACCCTTCAAGGATGTATGGTATCTCTCCTGTTGCAAGTTCCTTTGACGTTGCGCTTCTATGGGATGATAGTCCCTTGAGTCATGATTACATGCAATGTATTTTGTATATAAAATTAGCATGCCTATTCGTGTGAGAGCACGAAGGAGCATGTTGGGGATTGATCTGTCTGGAGGCAACACTATGTTACCCTCCAAGTCTCTCCAACGTAGTTGTTCATCTTGGTGGAGAATAAAGGTGAAATTGGGTACATACTCATCGGGATGAGTATATACCACACAAAACTATTGAGGAACTAGCGAATCCTAGTTACATGTATTATGCTGACGACTACCTCTTGTCTTAGTCCTAGGCGGTGAAGCGCTCTTATGCAAAGAAGAAGACATCTTGTCTTATTCGGTGTGCAATGTCCTATTGTCTCATTTTTCTTTGATTAACCCTAAGGGTTTGTTCTAATGTTCCAACGATATGAATGATTTCCTATGTTCTACGCAGCACACAAACAACTAAGTCCCTAGCAACGGCGTCAATGATGAGTGGCGAGGTACCCCTATACTCAACCATACGAATATGAGCGTTTCACACACGATCCGGTCAAACTCCAAGGACTAAGTGCTTACGCACCTTAATGGCACACTCAGGGTTAATCAATCATTGTCTTCCCAAACTTACTTTTATTGTCATGATTATATCGTTAAGTAAGCTTAAGGTATATGATTTTTATAGCTTTTGTATTTTTTATGTCTTCTGCTAATAAAGGAGAGGGAGAGAGAACTAAGTGGCTAACTTACATTAACTATTCATTAACTAGTTTCTAAATGTTCCTAACACTAGTATCCGTTCCCACTTGTCGTACACATCTTGAACCAGTGCAACACTGCTGGGGCTACCAAACGCTAATAGTTACTGGGTTACCAAGCGCTACACGCATGCTTGAAGCGGTCGTACTAAGTGTATTTAACTAAGGGGGTTGAAGGTTGAGAGAGATATTAATTAACTAGGAAAGCATTAAACAATCATTAATTACTAATTAGCTTAACCTGTATGCTACAAGGTTTATCATAAAGTTCGTCTTTATTGCCATACATAAAATTGTGCTTAGGTACAAATTGCTCAAATAAAGATCCGTTCACTCTATGACTCCTACTGCGGGCACACAGAAATAATTCTAACTCTGGAGTGACTAAACTACAAGAATCTGGCTAAGGGTCTAAGTCTAACTACCTTGGAACCAAGGTCACCGCCTCTTATTTATAGAAGATGAGGCAGGACACAATATCGCGTATGCGATATCACGTGGTGGATGTGATATCGCGTACGCGATATCGTGGCTCATCAGATACTAAGGTTGTCTTATATCCTTGTAGATCTAACAAAAAATGGAAGTAAGAGTAAAATAAGTGCTACCTTCAAAGGTTGACACAGTTCAAAAATAAAAAGAGCACAAAATAAATTTTTGGAGGTCCCACTAGAAAGGCATGTTACCTATGCCTAAAGGTAGGTGGCTTCTTAGAAATTTAAAAATAAAAATAAAGTTCTATGAATAAAACTCCTCCATTGGACAATATGCTAAGTGACAATACCCCTTATAACATTGACAGTCTTACGATTGTAATTCTAAGAGATGAAATGATGTGATGTCACTAAAATGTGGTCTGGACTTGGTTCGAATCTTGGACAAAAAGGCTAATGATTACTTTAACCACTAATAAAACATAATAATTCATTATGCCTATGGTAAAACACCTCACATCCCCATTTCTACAACCCCTTCTAAGTCCATCTCATCTTACTGTTCAAATAGTCATAACTTATGATTTTATGTAACATAGTGTTATTTTTCCAAATTGGTGGTACTAACATGTGTGTTTTGCTAAACAAGTCTACGTTACATTCAACTCCTTAAGTACCTAAGGACACTTCTAGGCATGGTTATACAAGGGCATTAAGGGTTGGAGCCTACTTTGGGGAGGATCCACTTGTATAACTATTGTATCTTATACTTGCTAAGCAATTCCACATCATCTTGAACCTTTCAAATATGAATAAATACTTCCCATATTAATTACACTTTTCAACAAATATGAATTCATTACCCTTCTTACCCAACTTATGAACTTTTGTAGCCTGAGATTCCTTTTCTATGAACTTCCAATGACACGTTTTTACAAAATTGAGCATATATCCATCATCCAAACCCTATGAGAAATCTTAAAACTTTCTAAACATCCAAAGGAGTCAAATTTTCCCATTAGACCTTTGTGAAAAATGAATTTTCTTAGGTTTCGATATTGGATCTACATAGATATCAGATCCTCGATGTCGAGTCCCCAATATCGGGTCCGCATAGATATCAGATTCCTAATGTTAGGTCCCTGATATTAGATCCCTAATGTCGAGTCCCCGATATCATGTCCCTCAAAACCTATATATATGCGGTAACTTAGATAAATGTTTTACATTTTACATTTTGAGCTAAAGGAAATTTTTGTATTTTTCTTTTCTAAATTAAGCTCTAACCTCTTGGCTTTCCCAAGCCACATCTCGATCAATATCACTCTGATTTTTGTTATTTTTTAACCTATTTGATCCCAAAGTGCTCAACTTAGTCGTCAAGGGGTGTGCTAGTGAGAAAAATCTAAGCCAATGTTTTGAAAAATTCTAACACTCAGAAGGTACTTTAAGGGTAAGTATAAAGAGATAATTGGAATTTTTAAAGAATAATTAAACATACTAAAGCCAAAACACTCAATTAATGATCTTAAGGACCAATAACCATCATACATAGGGACAAAATGAGCAATTTTAAAGGGTTATCAAGAGATTAATACCTTTGAAGTAACTTTTTGAAAAATTTTCTAACTCTACAATCATAAACTAAGAACTTAATGAAACCAAGGGTATGAGTAAGGTATGAAATTGTTAAGAATAAATATGAATGCCTTAGTAATTTTTAATTCTTAATGATTGCACATGGCCCCAAGAAGAAGAGGAGCACAAGGAGAACCTTCATAAGAAGTAAGCAAATGACCAAGAGACTATGGTAGAGGCTGAAATGGACGACAAGACAAGAAGCATGATCATTTAACATTCATCAAGACACTCCTACTATAGTACAATCAGCCCAAGGAGAGGCAAATGAACCACAAGTTGAAAGACAATGCCTCATATTGTCATAGGATTACCTCAAAGCAATTCAAGAAAGATCCATCCTAACCATGATGATCATGGAAATGAACTTTGGTCCATTTATGGAAGTTGTTCCTAAAGCGGTACAGACACAACTCCAAGCATCACTACTATGGCCTATCCTATCATAGAATGGTAAATGGTACCGTGGAGAAACCTATCAATTTTGGAACAACAAGGAAGATGGTACTATTGTTAACATTAGAGCAATCTTAGTATAATTCTCAATCAAGGCAATTGTAGAAGCTTTGAACATACCTAATGAAGGAGCACGAGTAGCACATCTATCCATCCAATCTAATCCTGAAACTAGAAAGTTATGGCTGAAATGAGATTATGGCAAAGAAGATCAAGGCTATCATGAACTAACTCTGGAGGAGAGAATATACTTTAAAATTGGCACTTATCACTTATTCCCAATAAAAGGACTCAATAGACTATCAACTTACGTGGCTCAAGGTAGTGCAATACTGATGGGAAAACATAATGCCAACATTGGACAACTATATTTCATGGAAATCCAAAGGTGGTTTAAAGAGAAGAGGGTAGTGAAGCCAACACTTTCATTCCCTTGCCTTATCAGGAAGCTATGCAAGCAAATTGAAATCCTAGCATGCATCAATGACATTCCTAGGAGAGTCCAAAATGATTTTACACTAAGTTGCTCAAACCAACATCACCCAGGAAGGGTGATAAATTGTGTTTTTCAATACTCTGATATCGGGGTGGCTATGATATTGGGTACACGATATTGTGACCCAAGATGCGATATTGTACATTTGATATTGTAGGGTTGCTCCTGAGTCTATAAATACCGTGCCCAAGCGTACAATTGGGAGGAATTTTTCATAGTCAAGTAGTGAAACTCTTGTAGTTTGTCCATTTGAAAGTTAGAATATTTTCCAAGTTCCTGCAATAGGAGGTCTAAGTGTGAATGGATCTTTATTCAAGCATTGATGTACCTAAGCACACCATTGTGTTGGCAATAAAGATGAGCTTTTTGATCCATTCCTTGCAACACTTGATATTTTCTTTCTTATGCATTTACATATTATTATTTCGTGCAATTTACATTAATGTTATTTATGCAGCAATTAGTTTTGATTAATTAAGAAATTCGTTAAATTACACAAGCACAACCCCTTCAACCATATGTGTGACACTTGGTAGCTTAGATATGATTAGCATTTGATAGCTTAGTAGTGTTTGCATGAAGTTCAAGATGTATTCAGGAAGTGGGAATGATTACTTGTGTTAGGATAGATTAGATTATAGTTTACTTAGCAATTAATCACTCTTACTTTTATTCTTGTTCTAGATGCGTAATTCCATAAAAACACACAATAATAAAAATCATATGCTTCAATCACACTTAACCAAACAATCACATTCCAGAAGTGGGACTAGAAAGACAACGAACAAACAACACACACACACTATTTAGCTCTAGTGTACTTAGTAACTATAGTCTATAGAATTCGACCGGATTACACATGAACACTTGTGATTCGTATGGTTGGGTGTAGGTACCTTGTCGCTCATCATTGGTGCCATTGTTGGGGACTATAGTTCTTTGTGCGCTATCTAAGCCTAGGAAAATTTAGTTACCTTGTTATTTGAACATGAAGAGTCAAATCCTATGAAAATAAAAATTCTTATTACTATCATTAAATTAAATATTAATTGCACACTATTTATTAACACAAAATGTCTTCTTCTCATAGGAGCCCATCTTTGCCCAAGGTAGTTCAAGTACCTCAACAATACCAGGTGGTATATGCTCATCCCAATGTGTATATACTAAACTTTACCTTCATCTTACATCAAGATGAATTGATGTGGTGGTGCGATATGGAAGGCAATATTGTGTTGCCACCTAACCGATTTGTTCCAGCAACACTCTAGCTAATGCTCGCACGACACGGGCTTCAACATCTTCATGGAGAATACAAGATGTGAGATCCTGGCTGAAGGGATTATCATCCCATTGAAGCGCAAAGATTAAGGGATCATCAGCTGGACCACCAACACAAGCTTATGAAGGGCAAGGGGTCAAACATCTTTCCACCTCTACTTCAGCCAATTGATGAAGACGATCATTTCTTTAGTGAGTCTCATCTCTTTGACTTTGTTCAAGGAGCCCTCAACCAAAATGTATAATCCACAATCCATAATTTGGGTTCTGGTCAAAACAAATCCAATGACAAAAATGGATCCAGAGAAGCAAGTCAAGAAAAGGGGGACAAAGGAGATCATGATCGTAATCGTTGTCGCAAGCATCAAAGGAAGGATGATAGGTGTTAGCATGAAGCAAGTTCCCCTTCTTCTTCCCCTTCATCCTTATCATCTTCTTCTTCATTTGGTTTAGATCATGGCCACAGAAGAAATAACTATGATGGAGGTGACCGATAGGACTAGAATAATAGAAGGGACTGTCGGGACAATCGTGACTGAAGACACAGGCAATCTAGACAGGCCCATCATCAAAAAAGAAGGGCTAGTAGGGAACATCGTAGGCACCACCATCATGGCCTTGATGAACCTCTACTTGCTACTCGGCGCATGTTAAATATTGTAGAGGATGTGAGGATTCCAACCAGGCACTTAAAGGACAGTAGAATAAAGAGGCTTGATATGAACAATATCCCTCAATTCGAGGGAGGATATGATGCTAATCCACAAAATCATCTTCACGTCTTCCAAGATGCATGTGCCTTGCAAAATATTAAAAATGATTGGTAAAAGCTAAAATTATTTTGAAGGACACTTATAAAGGAAGCAGAAAGTTGGTATCAATCCTTAGAACCAAAATCAATCAGGCGATGAAGTACGATGTTGGAACTATTCAATGAGAAATATCAAAACATACTCCCAAGTATCCAATTTAAGAAAACAAATTCAAGGATGGAAACAAGGGAATCATGAGTCCTTGGATGCTACTATTGGCTAATAGTACTCTCTGTTGCATAGGTGTCCCAGCGATGGATACTCTCAACTTGATCAGCTTCGCCATATCGTAGACGAGTTATTGTCTAAAACTAGAAAAACCCTTGGAATTTATGCCCAAGGGATATTGACAGAGTTAAGCACCAATCGAATCCAAAAACTAATTAAGCAGGTAGCCAAGAAGGAGGGAGAGTTGAGAAAACGTGAAAGTGTAGAAGAACACAACAAGGACCCTTCTATTCGAAAAAGGGGGTTCAATTTTATGACAGTGAGGATGAATTCGCCAAAGATGAGGTGGTAAATTAGAAAACCTTGCCATTCCAAAAATTGAAATCATAAATCATAGCCAAGGTTGATCAATTATGGGACTCCATGGACAATAAGTTTCATGCTGTCTTAAAAATTCCTGAAGAGTCCAAGGAGCAAAGTGGTGAGCGAGAGCATCGAAGGCACAAGGAAGCTGAATGCACCATATCTAAGGGTAAAGGTAAAATGGCTACAATAGAGATGACTACGGATAGCGATTTAGATGATGATAGTGGGTGTGATGTTTGCCAGTATGAACATCCTAAGGGATGTTGTCTAGTTGTATCACACTTGCAGGAATCTGGGGTGTATGCTTTACATCCATGACTTACACAAAGGCAAACACCCAAAAGATTACCTTATCCACAAGGCAATCCTTGACACTTCCACTAACTGCAATAGTACTATCCAAGTGGAATTCCTCTGCAACCCTATGAACTATACTAGCAATGGCAGTAACCACAATCGTGGGCATTGCCATCTCCAAATCAGCAATACCCTTATCGACAACCAGATCCCTAAAATTATTATGTTTAGCAACCTTCATCTCTAAGGGACTCCTTTAGTCATATTGCTGCTTACCAATCTCACCACTACCCTCCTGAAATATACCAATCACCCTATCCACGGAGGGATGCCACCTACTACCCTCATGCACCTCCTATTCCTACACCTACTCCTCCACCTTCTGCATAACTATTGCCTACTCCATCCATGCAGGGTGAATTGCTTGCACAACCACAGCAAAGGAACACTACGAGGGCAGTTAACCTACAATTAGTTAACCCATCTAGCGGATTGAAACCGTGAACAAAGAAAAGATCATTTTTCCAATCTTGTAGTCCACCAAAGCCCTCGGACACATCGATGGTTGGTAACCCTGCTCCTCCCCCTGCCTTTGTTTTCTCTTTATTCAAGTCCCCTTCCAACTAAAATCCTTCTTGAATCCATACTGTAATGCTAACACATGATGTATCTAATTGGATTCAAGCTAGTAACCTACCCAGAAAATTAGCTAATCCCAAAAGTCTCCTAGTTTACTTGCAAATTACTGGGAATGAACCTTGTAAGGCTCTTCTTAACTATGGTTTTAGTGTTAATTTGATCTTGCATGAGATGTATCTAATGTGGAACCTTCCTCCTTTGAAGAAGAGCAACATCCAATTAGAATTGGCAGACCAGTCCATCACTGTTCCATTGGGACTGGTTGAAAACATCGTCACCCTGTTTGTGGGTGGTCATACCCTGTTGATTTCTCAGTAATCAAAGTGGAGAACTGCAAGGTGGACTTTCCAATCATTATGAGAAGGGTGTGGTTAAGTACTACTGATGCCAAAATGGGCATTAGAGATCTTTCCTTGGAAATATCAAAATAAAATGAGTTCAAAAAGATTGAGAAGAAGAGAGTTCCATGTATCACTTACAGCAATTCAGGGTGCCATTGTGTGTAGAAGTTATGGTCAGTAAAGCAAACATCTATCTCTGCATGCAAGCAGTGTGCACCATAAGATGATATTTAGAGATGTCTATATGTAGCAGCCACAAAATAAGAAGGCACCCAGTGGCTGACAGCTAATGCTAGCAGTAGTACATTATGCATGGAACCAACTAAGGCCCTAATGTATGAGTACGTTGCAAGTATGGATGAACTCAAACAAGTTCATCACCAGCTCTCCGAAGGAGTAAATGTTGATGTCAATTAGGGTGAGCTGGAAATTCCTGACACCATTTCATGTGATGACCAATGCATCAAATTATGCTTTGCGAGTAATGCTTACGTAGATGGATGATAAAAAACGTCCATATTACATTCATTCTGCAAGCCAAAGCATCGCAGGTGCACAACTAAACTACACCATCACAAAAAAGGAGTTGATGGCAATGGCATTCACTTTAGAGAAGTTTAGGCACTATGTGCTTAGCTACAAAGTATTTGTGCACATAGATCATAGCGTCATCAGATTTTTAATGAACAAACCAACGATGAGCCCCAGTGTCATACAGTGGCTCATGATTTTGCAGAAATTCAATCTCACAATAGTAGATTGTAAAGGTTTGGAGAATGTGGATATGAATCACTTATCGTGACTAAGATGGGATGACAAGGAGAAAGAGAGTCCTTAATCTAATCAATTCCCTGACAAATCTCTCCTTGCAGGTGCTATTAATGCACAAATGCCCGATGAACCAAAATGGTATGACACCATCCTCACTTATCGGCTCAAGCAAGAACTACTACAAGGGCTAGACACTAGAAAGAAATAATAGTTTCTTCATTGGATCAAATATTTCATGGAGATTAATGAGAACCTTTATAAGGTTTGTCTCGATGGCCAGGTACGTTGGTGTGTCCCTGATACAGATCAACTTTGCATTCTTTAAGATACTCAAAAAGGTCCTTGTTGGGGCCATTATTCTAGGAGACACATGATCATAAAAATCCTCATGGCGGGGTATTATTGGCCAACAATTTTCAGAGATCCACATCAATTCATCCACACTTGTGATCATTGCTAGAGGGATGGTGGAATGATAGCTCGAATGGAAGGATCACAATAATGGATACAACCTCTTAAATCATTCGATATTTGGGGCATTGACTTTATGGATCCCATCACACTTTTATCAAATGGAAAGATATATATTATAGTCACAGTTGACTATTATACCAAGTGGGCAAAAGCAGCAGCCGTCATCGACTGTACAACCACCACTGCTACTCGATTTGTATAACAAAACATCATAAATAGGTTTGGTGTACCTCATGCATTGATTTCTGATAATGAAACTCATTTTACAAGTGTCACTTTCCAAAGGTTGATGCAATTCTTGGGGGTTGAACATAAACTCATAATACCATATCACCCCCCAAGCCAATGGCCAAGCTAAGGTCACTAATCGGAAGATTACAAAAATCTTAATGCATACCACTAGAAAATAACGAAGGGATTGGAGCACTAAATTAAATGATGCCCTTTGGGCATATCACTCCACATAGAAGCTTCCCATAGGTTATTCTCCCTATGAGCTTGTGTACAGAAAACTACCAACATTGCCCATCCAATCTGAGCTCCGTACACTCTCTACAGCTTGTAACCTTGACCTAGATCTAAGTCTAGCATAGAAAAAATGATTAATGAGTCTCAACCTGCTAGACGAAAATCGATTAATGGCCTTGTCATCCAATGAGACACATAAGGCATTCAATAAGAAACACCATGACCTCAAAATAAGAAAAGTCAAGTTTCAGCTAGGAGATAAGGTTCTTTATTGGAATCCTACACATGTATCGCAACGAACCAAATTTCAAACATTGTGGGAAGGACCTTACATAATTGATGAGACTTTTCCATCTAGGGCCATGATCATCTACAAACCTGATAGCCCATACAAAAAATAGTTAGTCAATATTCAACAAATAAAACCTTTCTATGAGCCCAAGCTAACCAACTCAATAAACACCTTGCCAGATGGACAACCACACTTAATCTTTTGGATTTCTCCCTTTCAACTTAGTCATGGGGGAGATGGTCACCCATACTAACACCTTAGGTGACTCAATTTTTGACCTTTTTGTTTTCATCTTCTTTATTTTACCTTTTTTTATATATTTGTCTTTTTAATGATATTAGTTTTCCCTTAGTTTTTGCTTTACATCATTATTACTATATTCAATATTTATTGTCTACTCTTTTACTTTCTTTTATGATTATGTTTACTTATGTTTGATGTGTTTCTTTACTTTTTCTACTAATAAGGTGGTAGGTACAATGGTAATGCACTACTCGATGGTGGTATGCTTCATTTGTAATTTGATTGTTGATGTCTAGTTTCTGACTTTGAATGTCATTACTAACGATTGGGACATGGTTTCTTTTCATGTAACAGGCAGTGAGTCCACATCATCCACCCATCCACATACTCTATGGTTTTCCTTATTTTGGAAGCATGTAGTCTCTTCTTCATTAATACAACTTTAATAAATTGGTGACTTGTGTAGCCTTTGGAATAGGAAGGGAATCAAAGGTTTGGACAGGGTGTGGCTTCAAAGAGATGCAGTATTCTTTGTGCTTTTCTATTTTCCTATGTGCAGGGTTGTTCTCGTAAGCTTCTCACCGTTCTGCGTCATTTCATAAGAAGTCAAATAAGTCCTTGCATGGTGTGGTCCTCATTAAAAAAAAAAGAGATGAGGATTCAAAGCACACCCCTTGGATAAAATAAATGTGAAAAATGCATGGGTCTTTGCATAGTGTGGTTCCCATTCAAAAAAAAGCATGGGAATTCAAAGTACACCCCTTAAACCAAATAAAAGGGCTACAAGCACTAGTTATGAGACTTGTCTTGTTTCCTCTAACTAAGGCCCTTTCTCACTTCCTACATTCACTCCAATTTGGAACAATGGTTGTTTTGCAAAAGCATTCTTGTATCTCAGGGGATGGACTTGCCTCAGAATGTTGATGCGAAGTCACTGAAAGTGGTTGGTTTTTGATGAGACATGAAATTGCTCATATTGCTGGCGGTCGCATTAAGGCACCCACGTTATATCATGGGTCGCGATAGCGCGTATGCGATATATCATGGGCCGCAATATCGCGTACGCGATATCACGTACGCGATATCGTGTCTGTATGTGATATCGTAGTCAACCGCAATTTCTATAAATAAGAGGCGACTCTCCCTCATTTGCATCCCAGTTTTAGAGTAGCGAAGCTCTGGCAGTTTGATCCCTCCAGAGTTAGATTTTTTC
>MNCI01037735.1:147470-168063 GCA_015680685.1 Gnetum montanum
AGCGAACTGCGACCTAAGGCTAACTATCTAGGTGCCACAACTAGTCCATCTGCGAAGTTCGACCGGATCGCGCGTGCCACGCTCATTTCGTATGGTTGAGTGTAGGGGTACCTCACCACTCATTAGTTTTGATCTAGACTGAGGAAGGATCCTACCAAGTCAATTAATCACAACCTCCACAAGGGACTATATGTGACCATAATTAGGAACTCCATTCCACTCTCTCTATCATCCATCTATGCTTTTCATGCCTCACCTCGCTGCCAGTTTCATGTTTTGATTCAATGTTCTGGTTTGATGTGTCAAATTTCTCAGTCAATTACTTTTGGATTTTTCCTACTTAACTTTTTGTAACCATTAATCATCCATGGTGCCCACGGACTCCTTGGTTTAAAGTTATGCAAGGGCATAAAAGGGCTATGTCTGCTTTGGGGAGGACCCACTTGCATATCTTTTGGTTTGGTTAAGTTAAGTGCTTTACCCTTAGACATTGTTACAATCAAATTCTTTTTATTTACCCCATCCATGTTATCTAATTGTATGCACCTTGACAATTTTTTGTAATGAATTCTTTTTTTTTATTGTTGTGAATACTCTCTTTCTAGTATTCCTTGTGTTAAGCTTTTTATGAATTTTATGGATCGCTTCTCTTACTTAACCCATTCGTCAGTCTTTCCACTAACAACATTAAGCAACCAATTTATCACAATCACAACCTAGCTAGATAAATCACCAATGAGACAACGTATTCAGCTATTATTTGTTGCACCATATATACTAATCTTTGGTTTTGTTGTGATTGTAGTGGGAAGCGTGGACAGGAAGTGGGACTATCGTCACCAAGGAGGATGCAACCATATCACTTTCGGAAGATTGTTCATGACCGTAGAATCTCTTCTATCTCTTCCTCATTCTTCTGTTACCAAGAGGGTTTGGATGTTCTTTGGATCTGTTGGTGTTCTTTCCTATTGTCATGAACACCCAATGTTATATACCATTGTAATATTGTACGCTCAGGCACTTCTGTCACTCTACATGTCAATCAAATAAGTACGCACCCCCTAATATATTTTGTAAAGGACTTGTTCCTCTTCTTTTGTACTCGAAGAAGAATTTTTATTCAGTTGTGGGGGTATGATAAATCGTGTTTTTAAATACTCCAATATCGAGGTGGCCGCAATATCAGGTACATGATATCGGGTACACAATATTGTAGCCTAAGATGTGATATCGTAACATTTGATATCGTGGGGTTACTCTCAGGTCTATAAATATCATGCCCAGGCACACAATTAGGAGGAAGTTTTGGTAGTCAAGTAGCGAAACTCTTGTAGTTTGTCCATTTAAAAGTTAGAATATTTTCCAAGTGCTCGTAGCACGAGGTCTAAGTGTGAATGAATCTTTATTCAAGCATTGATGTACTAGAGCACACCATTGTGTTGGCAATAAAGACAAGCTCTTTAATCCATTCCTTGTAGCACTTGAGATTTTCTTTCTTATGCATTTACATATTGTTATTTCATGTAATTTACATTAATGTTATTTATGTAGTAATTAGTTTTGATCAATTAAGCAAATCGTTAAATTACATAAGCATGACCCCTTTGAGCATATGTGTGACACTTGGTAGCTCGGAAACAATTAGCATTTGACAACCTAGCAGTGTTTGCACGAAGTTCAGGATGTGTTCAAAAAGTAGGAATCATTACTTGTGTTAGGATAGATTAGATTATAGTTTACTTAGTAATTAATCAATTTTACTTTTAAATCACTCTTACTTTTATTCTTGTTCTAGGTGCGTAATTCCATAAAAACACAAAATAATAAAAATCATATGCCTCAGTCACACTTAACCATACAATCGCATTCCACAAGTGGGACTGGGAAGACAACGAATGAACAACACGCACACACTATTTAGCTCTAGTGTACTTAGTAACTATAGTTTGTGAAATTTGACCGGATTGCACATGAACGCTTGTGATTCGTATAGTTGGGCATAGGGGTACCTTACCGCTCATCAAAGGGTCATGGTGAGGAACAAGAGCAAGAATAAGAACAAGATCAACAACGAGAGAAATAGTAGGAATAAGAGCAACCAAGGCCTAGCAACCAACAACAAGGGCAACAACAATCGTAAGTCCCACCACCACTACCACAAGACTATAGATCATCAATGAGACATCTACATCAAATTGTAGAAATAATCATTTGGGAAATAAGGGAAGAGGCCAATCTGTACAAAGATATTGATAATACCATAAGATCCATAACTTCACCTAATCTAGCAAGTGGATAGATTTCATTGTAGTCAGAAGGAGAGGTATGATGACAATAGATCTCTAGGAATGCTACATTGTTCCAAGTGATGCTAGAGACCAGAGAAGGAGCTACAATTGTGGTAATGCAGTACCAGGATGTAGCAAGAGCAGTAGAGGTGATCACATTAAAGAATCCTTCAACATACTTGTTGTACCACCAATAGATCTAACTAGAGCTAGAGATGTTCATATGTTAACTGAAACTTCAATGACTCCTTCTGATCATGAGGATGTGCTTGATAGGCTACTACAAACAGGACAAGTAATGACAACACTATTTGACATTCCCAGTGATATCACTTCAATACAATTTAAACTGATAGCTACTAAAGGAAAACTGGTCATGCCAGAGACCAGGGTAGAGTATGTGGAAGCAGAAGTCCTGAAACTATAAGAAGAGCTCACAACCTTGAGAGCTAAAAGGAGAGATCCCATACAATTTGTTACACCTGACTAAATTGAACAATTCAAAATAGAGCAGATTAGTAGATTGATTAAGCAAAATAAACAATTGGCAAATGAGAAGAAGAAAGTGGTATGGAATGCCTTTGTAGCTGAAGCATAGACATACACACATGTGAAGGCACTTACCATAGTTCAAGAAGAAAATAAACAACTTGCTACTGACAACCTAAGGTTGACCACTATGAAAATGCAGAAAAACATTTTAGAAAAGAGCATTCACCTATTAAGGGAACAACTAGTGAGGATCAACCAGGACATGATACGCCTCATGAGATAAAACAAAACCCTCTCTATGGAGAAGATATGCACCATCTAGCAAAAAGTAATCATTGAAACCAACACATGGCAAAACGAGGCAAAGAAACATGAAAGAATCAAGAAACACTTCCAAAACTAGCTGGGCATGTACAAACAAATCAACAAGAAAGAAATCTAGATGGAAAAGGGCAGAATTAGTTCCATATCAGCATAGAATCCTGATTGACAACCCATCCTGGATAGTTATGCCCTTGTCCACTAGGTGAAACTGAAAAATAGAGGCCTACAGATTAAGGGCTTGAAAGAGTACATGGGGTTAGCTAATCTTTGTTATGCTAACTTAGCCATGTTGATAGTAAGTAGGCCTAGAAATGAGCTAGAATAGCAGGTAGCAGCCACCTATGCACTATTTGAGAAAGAGTTTGGGGATTGTAAAGATGCTCTACAGAAACTTCAAGTGGCAAACTCTGAACTAGAAGTAATAAAGACTAGCTACCAAGGGTAAA
Source organism: Gnetum montanum (assembly GCA_015680685.1). Classification (NCBI taxonomy): domain Eukaryota; kingdom Viridiplantae; phylum Streptophyta; class Gnetopsida; order Gnetales; family Gnetaceae; genus Gnetum; species Gnetum montanum. The sequence goes on from MNCI01037735.1 coordinate 151,021, forward strand.
ACGATGTAGCAGCAAACCTGGCCAGAAGACTATCAAACTATCATGAATTACAAGAGAAGGCTAGAGCATTTGAGGAAGAAAGGAGGTAATTTGCAGCTTGGTATGTTAAAGCAAACCAAATGTTTTCACAGCTTCCATGGCCATGGGATGTGCCAATTCCATCAAACATTGGTTTATCAACATGGATGGTTCATGATCCTAGAACGAAAGAAGAAAAACTTCATGCACTTCTCAACTAGTACAAATTTCAAAAGCGTGATGATAAGGGGCAGCAACCAATGGAAGATCCACCACCACCAGGAACAACATAAAGTTACATCTAGCTTTGCCAATTTTGTTCTTTTTGTAAAGTTATTATGTCATGAAATGTGTCATTTTTGTAAACTCCACTGTGACATTAGAGAGTCATGTATCTAAGAGTTAGTGTCATGTAAATCTACCTCCCAATTTTGTAAGAAACTCCATCCTTAGTTTCTTTTAACTCAAGAATGAGTTTTTAGTCAGTTGTGGGGGTATGATAAGTTGAAGTGTTTTAGCCATGATATTAAGTATCTAATATCAGAGCTGTGATATCGGATCCCCAATATCAAGGCACAAGATACGATGTCATGTATCTGATATCACAGACATGTGTGAGCCTATAAATACAACCACATACAGTTTCATTTCACACTTAGCAAAATTATGTTAATTTGTTTTCTCAATTTTAGCACTTAGCACTTATGAGTGTATGCTCGCAATGTGATGTTTAGTAATTAAATGGAGTCTTTATTCCAATAGAATGTACTTGGACACGTTTTATGCATGAAAATAAAGATCAAGATTACTTCACATCATTGTAACATCACTTAGTCTTTACTTTTTACTCTTGAATAATTTTACTACTTTCACTTATCTTAATGTTTATTGTTTTCTCTAGTTATTGATTTACTTTCTATGCATTTACTATTCTTGTTGTTAAGCGGAATCAGTACAATTGATCTCGAATACTTAAGTGTAACTGCTTGATAACCTAGTAGTACTATCACTTAGTATGCCCAGTAGTGTGGTACTTGGTAATCCTAGTAGTATTTACATGAAGTCCAAGGTATGAATGAAAGGTTAGGACTGGCTTCTCATTGCATAGGCTAGATTAGATTTTGTTTACTATTACTTAGATTTAGAAACTACTACCTTTACTTTCCATTTACTTCATGTTTTCTAGGAGAAATCATGGCCAACACAACATCATTATCATATGCCTCACAGTGAGTTAAACCATATGCATTGATTTTACTAGCTCACGTGGGAAGACAACAATTGTGAACTGTAATTAATTACTTGCATAGTTACATTGCCTTGTCCATGGAATTCGATCGGGATCATGCGTGAACACTCGTATCTTGTATGGTTGGGTGTTGGATACTCCACTACTCATAAATGATATATAATAAAAATCTAAGTGATGGAAATGTGCTTAAAAATTAATAAAAAGCATATAACTAAAAGAAAATGAGAACACGATACATGGAAAAGAATTTGAGTTTCCCTTCCCAATAAATGAAAATGCTTAATTAAGTAAACTAAGAGAGTTTGCCTTTTATGGAGACCTAAGTGCTACAACGGTATGAAATGTAGACTTTCTATTAAAACTGATAATTAGAACTCAATTTTTGAGTGAAAAACAAGTTTAAACATTGAAATTTGACATCTTGTGGATGTAGATATGGATGGAGCTTCTTCAGGCACTATTTGATGATGTTTCAAGGTTAAAATAGGGTTATTTTCATGAACTATTCTACATAGTAAGTGATGCTAACATAGGTATAGAGTAGGTGATGTTAAACTTGGCATTGTAGTAGGTGATACTAACACAGACCTTGGTGAGGTTAACATTGGCATTAGCATGCTTATGTGTGCTACTAATAACTTAGATAATAGGATATAGCTCTTAGATTGCAAGGAATACCAAAGTGGCTAAGAAGCATGCAAATAACATAGGTGATGCAAGTATTCATGCTATGGATCTCTCAAAATTAAGAAAAGGGCCTTGAATCTCCAAAACTAGGCTTAAAAATTGAGGTTTGAGCCTAGTACTTTTAGGATTCAAGTTTCTAAATTTTAGCTAGAGTTAAGTGCAACTAACTTGGAGTTCATTTTTAGAAGCCCAAAGTTATGTGTAGATTGATAATGTTGATGATGTAGGAGTGTCACCTACAGCAACATTAGCACACATACTACATCTCCAATTGCCATTCTAAGGACTACTGTTGATGCCTAAACTAAAGCTAAACATGCTATAACGATGTTAAACGAACATTGGGGATCACATGAGGTCAAAAATTATGATCAAAAGGTAAACTTGTGATGCATGTTGTAAATTTTACTAAGGCATGTGACACTGATGTTGTCAACATCACCTAGTCATACTTAGAAAAAATATGTTATTTGACATGTTATTGCATGTTTCCCGAAGTTGGCTGAAACTACTAAAATCAATGTTTGTCATCTTGGGATTGATGTAGAATAGTCACTAGAGGTGTAGTGGAGGTGAAACTAGGGCCAGAAGGCAAGTTTGAGCATGGTGATGCAATGGTGACTAAGGTAGGTGATGCTAACATCAATGTCACCTAACATCATCTAGATGATACTTAAAATTTTCATGTTTTCAAAACTATTGGAGGCACCAAAACTAATGCTCATATGCTAGATCATGACTAGGAATACCTTCCAAGGGCCTGTAGGAGCTCAAACAATAACTTATTGATGAGCGGTGGGTATCCCCTACATCCAACTATATGAATCATAAGTGTTCATGTGCACTCTGGTCGAATTTCATGGATGGGACTAGTATGGTATTTAGATTATTAAGCATTGATCATAGGTCATTGTCTTCTCACTTAAACTAGTGGTAGCTTTATCACATATGGTTTAGTCCAAAACAAGGCATATGATTATTGATGTTGTTTAGCTAAGACTAAGTTATATGAAAGTATGAAATTTAATTATTTAATCTAATTAATAATAAGAAGATAAATCCTAAGCTATCATAAGGGTGATGAGTGTCTGTTCCTAGCTTGCTGTACACATCATGAACTCACGTACCCATTATTAAGATTACCAAGTTATGAGCAGCGAGGTACCCCTACACTCAACCATATGAATACGAGTGTGTATGCATGATCTGGTCGAACTCTACAGATGGACTAGTTATGGCACCTAGATAGTTATACATTGATTGAAGTTCGTTGTCTTCCTACCTGGACTAGTAGTAGCTTTGTCACGTATGGTTTATTACAGAGTAAGGCATATGATGTTATCCTAATTCTACATTACTCTTGATAATAGAAAAGATAAATTGATTAAACTAATAATGGAAGCAAAATCTAAATTAGCCTATGGCGATGGTATCAATCCTTAACCGTCCATACATGTCTTGGACTTCATGGGATTATTGCTGAGCATGCCAAGTATTCACACTTAAACACTCATGATTAAGGCGTACACATTCTACTTAATGACAGGAAAAGTAAATAATAATAAATCAAACTGTTAACTAAAGAAGGCATTAAATAATTAAAACAACAAAATTTAATCTAAGTGAATGATGTAATGATGAAAGTAATCTTGATCTTTATTGCTAGTCATGCACATGTCCAAGTACATCACACTCAAACAAAGTTGCCATGCAATTACAAACGTCACACTATGGGCATGCACTGGGAATAACTAGCTTGAAAGAAAGAAACTAAAAACTAAAATCTAAATTGCCAAAAGAACTAGAAAGAAAAGAAATTCATTTCAAATTGTCAATTGTGTGCCTGAGTGCTATATTTATAAGCTAACACAGGAATCATGATATTGTGTATATGATATCGTATCCAGGTCGTGATATCACGTACTCAATATCAAGGCTTGGCAAACTACAATTCATCATATTCCCACAACTAAATAAAAACTTGTCCTTGAGTTAATACAATGAGAAATGAGCCCCTTACAAAACATTATGAAGGTATGGGGTTATTGACTACCACTAACTATCCATGCCACAGTATGGAAAACACAAAACTTGGACACAAAACACAAAATCCAAAATGTTGGAACTCATGTGGTTCCTAGAGGTGGTGGCTCCTCCATTGGTGCTTTTCCATTGTCTGGTACTACAAGCTTCTAAGATTGCTAACATGTGAGAAGCGCCTATAGTTTCTCTTCTTCCATTCGAGGATCATGCATAGTCCATGTTGATGTTCCAATGTTTGATAGAGCTGGCACCTCCCACGGACATGGCAGCTATGGAAACATCTGGTTCACTTTGACATACCACACAACAAACCATCATTGTTCCTCCTCATAAGCTCTACCTTTATCTCATAATTCATGGTAATCTATCAACCATTGAGCCAAATTTGCTGCTACATCTCTTTAATCGTGGTAGCTTACTTTGACCACTTCTAATTCAAAGTTTGCAACTTCAAATTTTTGCAATGTTTTCTTATGTTTGTTGAACTCTATCTCATACTTAGCGTAAGTGGTGGCTACCTATTTATCAAGCTCATTTCTCAAGTGCCCTATTGTTAATGTGGCTAAGCTGGCATATCACCAATTTGCCAACTCCATGTACTTCGTTAAGTCTTGAATCTGTAGGTCTCAGCTTTTTAGTTTTGCTTGGTGGGTAAAGGCATATGTATCCAATATGGCTCGCCAATCAGTGTGTTGAGCACTGAAAGAGTTAATGTAAGTCTTAGCCATACAAATCTCCTTTTTGATTATTTCTTTATACATCCCCACTTAATCACGAAAGTGCTCTTTCAACTTCTCATGCTTCTTGGCCTCATTCTACCATGCACTGATCTCTATTGCCATCTTTTGATGGATGGTGCAAACTTCCTTCATAGAAAGGGTTCTATTTTCCCTGGCCAAGTGATTCATATCTTGGTTGACCTATACTAATTATTCTCACATCTATTGAAAACTTTCTTTGAGAACATTCTTCTATTTCTCAATTACTATCAACTGAAGATTTTTAGCAGCAAGTTGTTTATTCTCTTCTTGTAGGGCCTTGAGAGCCTTAACATGTGCGTACGTTTGAGCTTGTGCCTTGAAAGCATCCCAATCGGCCTGTTCTTTCTCCCTTGCCACCTTTTTATTTTGTTCCAACAATTTATTTAGTTGCTCACTTCTAAAAACATCCAATTGGTTAGCTACGATGAATTGGAAAGCATCCCTTCGTTCAACTTGTAGGGTGATGAGCTTTTCTTGTAGTCTTTGTATCTCCACTTCCACATGCTCAGCCCTAACTTCAACCATGACCAATTTTCCTTTAGTTGAAATGAGATCTAATTATACTACTATGACATCTTGAGGGATTTCAAATAAGGAAGTCATGACTTGTCCTGTTTACAATAAGTGATCCAAAACATCCTCATGTTTTGTAGAAGTCATTGAGGAACCGACCAACACTTAAGCATTACATGCTCCCGTGAAATCTACTAGTGGCATAACAGGGACTTTAAAAGATTCTTTGATGTGGTCTGTGACCACCTCTGTTGCACTTGCCACATCCTAGTGTTGCATGACCACAACCATGGCACCTTTTCCAGTTTCTAATCTGGTTTGGAAGGATGCAGCATTCCCAAAGATTTGCTGAGACCACTAGGACTCTCCTCTTGAAATCAATGAAATGTGTCCACTCACATGGTCAACTAAAATAGTGGGCTGCATGACATCGTCAATGACCCTAAATAAATTCTTAGCATCCCCCAACTGACCATCTCAGCAATGGTTTTGAGATGACTGATGGATGGTCGATAGTCCTGTTGCAGTGGTGGCGATTGTTGGACATGTTGGCTTTTGGGTTGCGTGTTGGGCTCGACTTCTTGTTGTTGGATAGGCCCTACCATTTGAGGCATAGTGGGCCCAATTGTTCACTCTTCTTCTTGCTCTGATTGCTTGCCAACGTCTTTCCTTGCAACCAGCAGTTTGAGTAGTTCAGCATACGAAGCATTTTGGGCTTTTCTAAGAACATCATTCATGTAGCCCAAAATTCTAGCACGTCTGCACAGCTTCCTGATGAAACAAGGAAAAGGCAAGGCAAGCTTCCCTATCTTTCTTTCTTTGAATCTCCTTAGTATTTCTATCAAATATAAATGGGGCAAATTTGCATTAAATTTTCCCATCAAAATTGCACTACCCCGCGCCGTATAAGTAGATAGTCTATTTAAGCCTTTCATGGGGAAAATGTGATAAGTGCCGATCTTGAACTAAATCCTCTCTTCCAGGGTTAATGCTCCATAAGCTTTATTTTCTTTATCCTAAGCCCGTTTCAACCATAACTTTCTTACATTCTTGTCTGAGCGAGTGGATAGATGAGCAATCTTTGATCCTTCATTTGGAAGATTCAAGACCTCTACAATGGCCCTTGCAGAGAAATCAATGAGAATGCCACCTACATTGGTAATGGTGCCTTCTTGCTTTCCATGCCATAATTGGTATGTCTCACCTAAATACCAGTCACCACTTTCCAAGAGAATGGGCCATAATGGAGATGCCTTAAGTTCAATCTTCACTAGCTCGAGGGCAAACTCAGTGAAAGGCCTGAAATTAAGCTCCACGATCATGGCTGAGAAGGTGGACTTCTCCTGAATGACTCATAGGCATTCTGGGGATAACGTGAGATGTTGCCCTAGTTATGGAGCTCTAACTTCTCCACCTTCTGCATGGCTAGATTGCACTGTCGCAGGGGTTTCCTAATGAATGCTAAATGAGTGTGCTTCCTACTCTACATGTTCTACGTGAGGTCCCTGGCCTTTGCCTCCTCTATGGTGTTTAGCTGCTACTTGTGAAGGTCCTGCTTGATCTGCTCTTTTTGGGGCCATCTATAATCACACAAAGATCAATTATTACTAAGGTTGTGTAGAGAAATTTTTATCAATTCATACCTTACTCATTGCCTTAGTTAACAGTCCGTAATTATGTAGTGTGATTTTAGAGTTAGAAATATTTTCGAGAAGTGTCTCCAAAAGGTGTTATTGTTGACCTTACATCGTTGGGTTTCAACAATTTCTTTACATGTGGAACTTACAATTGTTTAGGTGGCCTAGGTGATTGATGAAAATTAACTTGGCATGTAAACATAAAATGCTTTTTTAGTAAATATTGAATTTCTTACTCCTTTAGACAATAGATAATTTCAAAAAAGGTATGTTCACTTCCTACTATAGTAACCCCCCCTCTCCCCTGACTAAGTGGAACACTACAAGTTCAAATAGGATCAGACAGAATTGAAATCGAAATGTTAGGGAGCTAGATATTGCACTTGGAAGATGGAGAGGTAAAGCTCTAAGTTGCAAAGGAAGATTTCAAAAACTCCCCTAGTGGAAAATGAAGGAAATGAACATTGAATTAGGTAGGGTTGTAACTATATATAGGTAGGCAAGACCCAATATCACGTACCCGATATTAGGTTGTACGTGATATCACGTACCCGATATCGCGTCCCCACCGACATGCACCAAATGCAAGGACTAAGTGAAAATAATGAATTTTTGATATTTAATGGAGGATTGGAGATTAAATTAGAAGGTCTAGGGTATTTGGAAAATTAATTTTGAGGCACCAAAAGTGTGTCATGGTGGAGTTATATATTAAAATTTGTGAAAAGGGGCTAGGACGAAGGGTGTATAGTAATTGTTGAGGAACGATTGAGTAAAATGATAAGGGAAAGGGTAGTTCGCTTAGGTGAGTAGTTGGAGGATGTAAAATAATGTAGTAGTGTGCAACAAGAACAAGTTACAAAAGTTACACAAGTGGATCCTCCCTAAAGTAGGCTCTAGCCTATGATGCCCTTGTGGAACCACGCCTCTAATGTTCATGGGCACTAGAGAAGTTGAATGCAACATATACCTATGAACAAAACACACATGTTAGAACCATTGAATTGAGATAATAACTCTACATTACACCAACCACATGTTATGAACATTCAGATAATGAGATGAGATGGACTACAAAAGGGATCACAGAAATCGGGGCATGAGGTTTCTAATGATGGTCATAATGGAATCTTGTGTGTAATTAGGGGTTAAATAACCATGTATCTAGCTTTCCAAATTTCAAACCAATTCCATACCACATTGTAGTGACAAGGCATCACTTCATCCCATTGATAAACAACCATAAGTCTACCAGAGTTGCAAGGAGTAACATCACTTGGCGTTTTGTTCAAGGGAGGAGCATCATGGTGGCACAACTTTTTTTTTATAGATCTATGAAGTCACCTACCTTCAAGCATGGGTACACGTCTTTCCAGTGGAACCCATAGAAGCTTATTTAGTGCCATTTTAAGTTGCTCTTACTGCCATTTTTCTTTAGATCTACAAGGATATAGTTACAACCTCAACAACATGATAGAACATACAAAAGTAACCAAAGAGAATCTACGAATCCCCTTGATGTCACACCCTTGTCATTCCACCTTGGTCCTTCACTCACCTCTCTAGACACAATTATTATCAAATTATTTATAGTTGGATGATGAAAAAGGTTACCATTGTGACCAGAGCACGAACCTCTTATTAATGGAATAGGTGGATGGATGTCATGGTCTCAATGTCTGAATAATCAGTCCCTTATGACTAGGCAGCATATAGGAAAACCTTACCTTAATGGGCAACATGATCAACTTATTCACAATTGAGATTACAATGGAAAATTAAAAACAACAATTAGAAAAAGTAAAAGAAATAGATAAACGACAAAAAAATTGTAAAACAAAAAGATAAAATAACACTTAAGAATACTAGAAATTAGAATTGGGGGTGACCCCCACAACTAAACATTTGGTCATGGCTAGGATTAATAAGTGGATGAATAGGATCCATGCATGTATAAAATGTTAGCAGCCCTTCATGCCTCAGCCACTAGGTGCGTATTGGTGGTATGGTGGCTGGGTAGAGAAATCATTGGTCACACACCTAATTATAGAAAGCATAGTGGGGTAGGTTAGATGGTGTGTGTACATTATGAGGGAAATTTGGCCCACTATGACATCCTTAATTATATGGTAGTCTGCATGGATTTGTGTGTCCCTTCACATTGGTGAATTCACTGGATCGTGTGGATGTTGGAGTGTGAGGTGGAGGCCTAGGTATAGTGACAGGGGTTGTTGATGGAGCTAAGGAAGATGTGGCACCAAGTTGACCTTGGGCTAGTTTAGAGGATGGAGTAGGTTCAAAAGCATGATTCTTCTTCCTACGACCATGCCTAAAGAAGGGATGCTTTCAACATTGTGTAGGGAACCTACTTTCGTTAATAGCAACAACACAAGTTACATCTGTTGGTTGGCATGGTGGTGTAGAACCATCCAATACATCTGATGGTGGTGTAGAAGGAGGTGAAGGATGAGAATACCGAGGGTGATGGGAAGTGTGAGAAGTATGAGGTGGTGATCCCTCATGAGAAAACATGGNAGAAGTGTGAGAAGTATGAGGTGGTGATCCCTCATGAGAAAACATGGGTTGATGGTAATCGAGAGAGTGATAACAACGATTGGAGGTAGAGGATTCAAAACTGGTTGGAGAAATAGGATGTTGAACATAGTAGGTGTTTGATTTTTGTAAGCAAGGAGGATGTGGCTGGCTAGAGGGTGGCCTTCCCCACACTTGTGAGTTTTTCCACTACAGTGGAGCAAAGTGTTGAGGCTGGTAATAGCTCCCCTCAAGATAGTAAAATGGGTTATGGGGTTGTCCATAATTACCTTGTGGAACAGGGATGCACCTAAACCAATACCTTTGTATGAATTTTGGATGTAGCTTCCCCACCCAATGCTCATATAGATGTGACAAGACTGGGCAATGGCCCTTTGAACAGTCGTATAAACAAACATCACATCCATCCTCATTATCTATAGTTGAGCCTTTGGGCTTGTTACCCTTAGCCATTCTCCCTAGTTACCAAACAATGTGGTTTATTTTGGATGACCCTCTCTCCAACAATGTCTTCTAAATTCACACTTTGTTCATTTGCCCATACTGTCATCTTGTTATGATTTGCCTCAATTTCATTTATCGATTTCTGTATTGGCAAAGGTTTGGATTGTAATACCCTTTCAAAATTGGTTGCCTCCTCTTCCTTGTAGTTCCAAACCTTTCTTATTTCTAGAGTTGGATCTTGCTTAAATGCTTTGGCATTCTTCCATTTAGATAATTATCTCTCCTCTTTCACCAGACACTCTATTAGTTCTTTGACCTAGTGGGCTTGGAGCTTATATAATTATCCTCGGGCATACTTTCCAAGGTTCACCCTTGTTTCATTACTAAGCCCATCTATAATGTGGAGTATTTGTTCTTTCTTGGAGAACCTATGACTTGGACAATTATTTAGTAAGGCATAGTATCTATCTAAGGCCATGTCCAAGGGTTCTTGTTGTTCTTGTTTCCATCTTTGGATTTGTCTCCTCAAGGCGAACACTTGTGCATAGGTCTGGTATCTTTTATTGAAAAGTTTTAACACGGTTGACCATCATCTAATTGAATTTGGTTCCAATAATCTATACCACACTTCGACTTTATCGATTAGTGTCCTAGGAAAGAGCTTAAGCTTTTTCCATTTACTATCCACATTGTTGAGCACACAACCATCATGGAAGGCTTGTAAGTGATGTTGTAGATCTGAATCCTAGCCTCCTGCAAAATTGGAATATTATTCAAGCTTAGGTAGTCGACTCTTGTTGCAATGCCTGTGAGATATCTTAATGGCCTCAGTGATGTGCATTAGGCTTTTAGGGACTAATAGGGGTTTATCATTGTTAGAAAAGTTGTGATTAAAATCTCTATTTGATTGATGGTGGCGATGGGGCTTGTGTTCGCGTTGATGACCTTGAGTGTGTCTGTGGGTTCAGTTTTTTCTTTTATTCCAACCCTTTTGTGGAGCTCTATCTCTATACCTACATTCATCTTTGTTAGAACTAGACGTTGAAGTTGAGGGGAAAGATGAAAAGGAGGAACTTGTAGGATAGCCATGGCTTCTATAATGTTCCTCAAGGTCCCTTGATTTATCATTTCTAAGTACGAGGAGGCATTAGGCTTTGAGGCCTCCCCTAGTTTAGGACTAACATCATCTTCTTCAAAATTGTCTACCTTAGGTGAATGTAGTCTTTGAGTGTCGTTAGGTTGGCCATGGTCATGAAAAACACCTTCATAAGGTGAATCACTCCAATCTTCTTCATTGTATATTTTGTTAGTTCTCTAATGAATAGGTGTGCTATATGGTTCATAGTCATTTATGCATGAGTGAGACATTGTTGTCGATTTGTGATGTGTGTTTGAATACTTCTTGAAAGATATATCGTTAATACCATTTTGTAGTAATCGTGTAATATAACTAATCTAGATAACTAGCACCATCCCTAGCAATGGTGCCAATGATGAGTGGCAAGGTACCCCTACGCTCAACCATACAAATACGAGCGTGTACACATGATCTAGTCGAACTCCGCGGATGGACTAGTTGTGGCCCCTAGATAGTTATACATTTATCGTAGTTTCATGTCTTCCCACCTAGACTAGTAGTAGCTTTGTCATTGATGGGATGCAATATCGCATGGGCTGCGATATCGTGTACACGATATCGCAACATGCTGCCAATTCTATAAATAAGAGGTAGCTCTCCCTTATTTTGCCATCTAGATCTAGACCTTAGCCAAACTCTTGCCATTTTTCCATTCCAGAGTTAGAATAATTTCCATGTGCCCGCAGTAGGAAGCGCAAAGTGAATGGATCTTTATTCAAGCAATTTTGTACCTGAGCACACGTTTGTATACAGAAATAAAGACAAACTTTTGGATAAAGCTTGCAGTGCATGGACTAAGCTAATGAGGATTTAATTACTGTTGAATGTTTAAATGCTTTCTTAGGACTTAATCTCTCTCAACCCTCAACTCTCATAATTAAGTGCATTTAGTACGACCACTTCGAGCACGTGCGTTACGCTTGGTAATCCCAGTAACGAATAGCGTTTGGTAATGCCAGCAACGTTGCATTGGTTCAAAGTGTGAAATGGCAAGTGGGAATGGATACTGATGCTAGGGTAATTAAAGCTTAGTTAGTTAAAGTTAGTTACTTAGTTTCTTCACCCTTTCCTCTCTTAGCATAGGTAATAAAAACATAAAAGATATAAAAATCATATACCTCAAGTTCACTTAACCATACAACCATGACAAATACAAGTGAGCTTGGGAAGACAATGACTGATTAACCTTAGGTGTTCCATAAGGCATGTAGGCACTTAGTCTGCAAAGTTCGACCGGATTACGCATTTAATGCTCGTATTTGTATGGTTGAGTGTAGGGGTACCTCGCCACTCATCATTGGTGTTGTTGCCAGGGACTAAGTTGTTTGTGCACTAAGTAGAACATAGGAAACCATCCACATCGCTGGGAAGCTTAAACGAACCTTTAGGGTTAATCAGAAGAAAATTTAAACAACGGTCAATAGCAAACCGACAAGATAACAATGTCTTCTTCTTCTCATAAAAGCACTTCACCACCTAGGGATCACATAAGAGATAGCTGGTGGTCTAACACACATAACCCAGATCTGCCAGTTCCTCAAGAGTATCGGGTAGTGTATACTCATATAGCCGACTTTACCTTTATCCTCCATCAAGATGAACAACTGCATTGGCGAGACTTGCAAGGTAACATAGTGTTACCCCCAGATCGGGCAGTCCCTAACATGCTCCTTCGTGCTCTTGCATAGATAGACATGATGCAGCTATACACTGAATATGTTGCATGTGATCCTGACACAAGGGATTACCATCCCACAGCAACACAACGTCTAAGGCACTTGCAGCAACAGAGTTATCACACATCGTTGAAGGGTAAAGGACCCCACAATGCTTCACCTGTCATAAGAGAAATTAAGGGTGGTGAACCTATTTCAATAGGTTCTCCACAAAATGATGTTCCCCCTCCTAACGATAGTGCGGAGGTGGTGTATTAGAACCTTCGCTCCACGATCCACAACCCTGGTTCTGATGCCCACGAACACCAAGTGTTCAATGAGGGAACACAAACACAAGATAAGGGCGAGCATTCTGATCTTCATCATGATCGGGGTTGGGACCACTGAAGAGAAGGTAAGAAACATCATCATGACGATGGTTCTCCTTCCTCTTTCCCTTCATCACACCATTCATCCTCTCCTTCCACATCAGGATGCAGTCATAAAGAGCACAACTGTGAGGATAAGGGTAAGGATAAGCAAGATGAGAATCCTCGATGAGAGAGTCGAGAGCAAGGACGAGGGCATTCTAGGGAATCTAGGCATGGAAGAAGGGAAACTAGGGAACCGTGTAGGCATCACAAATGCCATAAAAGAAATGACAACGATGAACCCCTACTTGCCACCCGAAGTATGTTAGACATTACGGAGGCTTTGAGAATACCTACAAGGCACAAGAAAGATAGCCGGATCAAGAGACTAGACATGAATAATATCCCACGATTCAAGGGGGGATACAATGTTGATTCACAAAACCACTTACAAGCATTTCACAATGCCTGTGCCTTGCAGAATATCAAGAACGAGCGGCGAAAATTAAAGTTGTTCCCAAGGACACTCATAAAAGAAGCGGAAAGCTGGTACTGGTCCTTAGAACCAGAAACCATTAGGAGGTGGAGTACGATGCTATAATTGTTTAACGATAAATATCAAACGTACTCCCGAGTGTCCAACCTACATAAGCAGATCCAAGGATGGAAGCAGGGTAATCATAAACCCTTGGATGCTGCCATGGGCCGATATTATGCACTGCTACATCATTGCCCGGGCCATGGTTACGCACAACAGGATTAACTCTGCCACCTCGTAGATGGACTAAGACATGAAACCAGGAGAACCCTTGGAACATATGCCCAAGGGAGATTATATGAGCTTAGGTCCCATGAAGTGCACAGACTGTTGGAGCAAGTAGCTAAGGAAGAAGGGGAGCTACGGAAAAGAGAAAGCATAGAAGAGTATAACCGCGATCCTTCCCTTTGAAAGAAGGGAGTAAGATTCTATGAGGAAGAGGATGAGTCACCACTTGAAGAGTTGGTGATTAGAAAAACCTTGCCACTTCAAAAGTTAACAACCAAAGTGTCAGCTAAGGTAGATCAAATGTGGGACTCCTTAAACAGTAGATTTGAAACTGTTTTAAAAATCGTAAAGGAGTCTAAGGAGCGAAGTAGTGACCATGATAAGAAAAAGAGAAGAGACTCAGACCATGCACGTAACAAGGGTAAGGGAAAAATGACTATTGCTGATGAGGTTGTGGATTCTAATACGGACAATGACAATGGATGTGAGATCTGCCAATATGACCATCCTAAGGGATGTTGCCCAATAATCTCACATCTGCAAGAGTCCGGGTGTATGCACTCAACCCAAGACTTAACAAACGGCAAGCACACCGGAGGTTACCTTATCCCCAAGGTAACCCAAGGCAGTTCCACCAACCCTTAACATATTATCCAAGTGGAACTCCACCACAACCTATCGAGCAACACCATCAGTGGCAATACCCACAGTCATGGGGATGCCACCGCCGAGACAACAATACCCTTACCAGCAACCAGATCCGTATGGCTATTACATGCAGCAATCAGTTTCTCCAAGTGACTCTATGGGTCACGTAACCCCACAACGTCACTACCAAGTTCAAGAGTATTTTAGGACTCACTCTCCTGGAAGAGACACTCCACATGCATACCATCCTTTGAATCCATCCGCATCTCTTACGCTGATGGTTCCACTACCACCCATTCCAATGATGCAAGGGGAACTCCCCACTCAACCGCAGCAACGTAATGCTACAAGAGCTGTAAACCTTCAACTTGCTGCTGGTTCTAAAAACCATACAAAGAGAAGACCTTTCTTCAGAACCAAAAGCCCAAATAAGCTCTCACAACCACAAGCGATTGAGCCTCTCAACGCTCCTCCATCAAATAAGGCTTTAGAGCTCCCTTCAAACCAACAACAGAGCTCAACACATATGGTTATGTTAACACATACCGTCACTGACTGGATAAAGGTGGGCCACCTTCCCAGGAAACTCTCTGACCCCAGAAGTACCTTAATCTACCTCCAAGTCACTGGGAATGAACCACGTAAGGCTCTTCTTGACTCAAGTTTTGGAGTCAAATTAATATCGCAAGAAATGTATAAAGTCTAGAACTTGCCCCCACTCAAGAAGAGCAATTTTCAATTAGAGATGGCTGACCAATCCATCGCTGTCCCCTTAGGACTTTTGGAGGACATTGTTACCACTATGTGTGGTTGGTCACACCCAGCTGATTTCCTAGTGATAGAAGTTAACAATAACAAAGGGGACTTCCCAGTTATAATGGGGAGGGCATGGCTCAGTACCATAAACACATGCTTGGGGATCTGTGATCTTTCCCTGGAAATATCTAAGGAAAATATTTATGGAAAGATCGAGAAGAAGAAAGTTCCATGCATCACATACAGTGATATAGAGGGTGATGACGTACAGGAATGTTCAACACTTCCTGTATGCAACCGGTGTGCCCAAGAGACTAGCATACAAAAGTGCTTGTATGTAGCAACCACACAACAAGAAAACACCCAGTGGTTGATATCTAATGAAAAGAGCAACCTACCAATATGCATGGAACTAACTGGGGGAACAACTTGCAACCACAACGAAAGCATAGATACATTGGAGTATGAGCATCGCCAACTTCCAACCCTCAACCTGAGAACATCAATTGGGAGAAGTTGGACACTTCTAAAAAATTCAAACAAACGCTCATTATTTCAGATCTTTCCCTTTCAATTCAGTCATAGGGGAGATGGCCACCTATGCTAATCATTTGAGGCCCTCAGTTTCTTTTAAGTTTTTTTTTTACACATTCTTGTTTTACAAATTTCTTTAACTTTTCTTATTTTTGTTCTACAACATCGTTCATACCTTTTCTTTTATTTGTGTGTGTGTTCATCAATTTTGTTAAGTTTGTCACCTAATAAGTGCTCTAAGGGTGGTATGAACTATTTTCTATTGGATTCCAATGTTTGGTTTTTACCTTTAAGTTATGATGTTGATACTAAGGTATGGTTCTTTTGATATAACAGGCAATGAGTTCACATCATCCACGCACCCATAAATTTCTATGGTCTCTCTTGGCCTGGAACTGTGCAATCCCTTTCTTTCTAAATAATAAGAACTATCAACAAATCCGTGACTGGGCATTTCTGAAACTAAGGAAGAGCTCAAGGATTAAAAAGGGTGTGGCTTCAAGGGAACTTGATGCATTTGTGTTGGCCATTCTCTTGGGTGCTTGGATGTTTTCTTCTTAAGTTTTCTTACCATTTCGACGTTAACCAATTATCGAGAAGCTGGGTGAATAAAAATAAAAATAATAAGTCTTTGCATGGTGTGGTCCTCACGAAAAATAAAAAAAAAATAGTGAGGATTCAAAGCACACCCCTTAGACGAAATAATCATCTGGGCTATAAGCACTAGTTATGGAACTAAAAACATGTTCCCTCTAACTAAGGACCTTCCTCACTTCCTACTTTTTCCTCCCTTGTTTCGTCGGAATGGTGGTGGCTCTTTAGGGATGCATTCCTATTACTTCAAGTGGATGGATTGGCTGAATGCATTAATGCGAAGTCACTGGATGTGGTTTTTTTGAGGCCGGACTTGGAATGGGATCTACTAAGTCACATTAATCATTAAATACACAAGGGGCTGTACACCACCTTGTTCTTGAGATTCCATTTCATCCTCTTCTTTCCATCATTCTTTCTCCATTGTTCACCTCATTGTCAGTTGTATCATTAGTGTATATTTTGGTTGAAGCATTTTCTTTTTGGTAAATTCTTGTGGTTAAGACTTTAACTCTTGTTCCAAATGACATTCCCAGAGCCTACAAACTCTTTGAATGTGGGTTTGTCAAGGCATTAAGGGCATAAGCCTGCTTTGGGGAGGACCCATTGGCATTCCTTTTTGGTGCACCAGTTAAATTATTTCCCTTAACATTGTTGCAATCAACTCTATTTT
>MNCI01037735.1:168210-195879 GCA_015680685.1 Gnetum montanum
CATTGTGATTCATTTACCCTTGCTAATATAAGACTGTGTTGTGTGTGCAGATGGCAATCATACAACAACGGATTGGATCTGGAGGGAACACTTAGCATGGATCAGTGCTAAAGCAGTTATGCAAGGAACAAGATTGATGGCACACTTACGAATGGACAACAATAGGCGTAATCCTAGTGTTGGCAGCAGCAGACTTCTTCTCTCTTCTCTCTTCTCTCTTAGCTGCCAAATAAGGCCTGAATTCAAATGTATAATGTGTTTACCCTTGTTGTCATGAACACCAGTTTTGTCATGTTCTGTAATGATGATCCATTCACATGTCATCCCATTCACCATTAGTTCCATTCAAGTTAATAATCCCATACCTTCCCAATATTATGTAAGGAACTTGAGGACGAGTTTTTATTTAGTCATGGGGGTATGATGGGACGCGATATCGCATCTGTTGTGATATCGTGGCATTCCCTGCGATATCGCATACGCGATATCACAACATGTCGCCAATTCTATAAATAAGAGGTAGCTCTCCCTTGTTTCACCATCTAGATCTAGACCTTAGCCAAACTCTTGCCATTTTTCCATTCCAGAGTTAGAATAATTTCCATGTGCCCGCAGTAGGAGTCCCAAAGTGAACGAATCTTTATTTGAGCAATTTTGTACCTGAGCACACGTTTGTGTACGGAAATAAAGATGAACTTTTGGATAAAGCTTGCAATGCATGAACTAAGCTAATGAGGATTTAATTACTGTTGAATGTTTAAATTCTTCCTTAGGACTTAATCTCTCTCAACCCTCAACTCTCATAGTTAAGTGCATTCAATATGACCGCTTCGAGCACGTGTGTTACGCTTGGTAATCCTAGTAACGAATAGCGTTTGGTAATCCCAGTAGCGTTGCATTGGTTCAGGGTATGAAACGGCAAGTGGGAACAGATACTGATGCTAGGGTAATTGAAGCTTAGTTAGTTAAAGTTAGTTACTTAGTTTCTTCACCCTTTCCTCTCTTAGCATAGGGGATAAAAACATAAAAGATATAAAAATCATATACCTCAAGCTCACTTAACCATACAACCGTGACAAATACAAGTGAGCTTGGGAACACAACAACTGATTAACCTTAGGTGTTCTATAGGCGTGTAGGCACTTAGTCTGCAAAGTTCGACCGGATCGCTTGTGTAACGCTCGTATTCGTATGGTTGAGTGTAGGGGTACCTCGCCACTCATCAATCATGTATGTTTTAGTCCAAAGTGAGGCATATGATGTTGTCCTAATTCTACGTTATTCCTAATAACAGAAAAGATAAATTGATTAAACTAATAATGAAAGCAAAACCTAAATTAGCCTATGGTGATGGTATCCATCCTTAACCATCCATACACATCTTGGACTTCATGGGATTACTATTGGGCATGTCAAGTATTCGCACTTAAACGCTCGTGATTAAGGTGTACACATTCTGCTTAATGATAGGAAAAGTAAATAACAATAAATCGAACTATTAACTAAATAAGGCATTAAATAATTAAAACAACAAAAATTAATCTAAGTGAATGCTGCAATGATGAAAGTATTCTTGATCTTTCTTGTCGGTCATGCATGTGTCAAAGTACGTCACACTTGAACAAAGGTGCCATGTAATTATAAACGTTATACTATGGGCATGCACTAGGAAATACTAGCTTGAAAGAAAGAAACTAAAAACTAAAAACTAAACTACCAAAAGAACTAGAAAAAAAGAACTTCACTCCAAACTGGCAACTGTGCACCTAAGTGTTGTATTTATAGGCTAACACAGGAATCACAATATTGCATATACAATATCGTATCCAGACCATGATATCGTGTGCTCGATATTGCATACCCAATATTGGGGCTTGGAAAATAGTGATTCATCACCAAGTATTATGTTTCTAGGCAAACCAAGCAATAATACTATTGGAATTACCAAGTGAATATGTGTTTATACTCGAGACTAGTTGCATTCATTTTGCTAATTGATTAACATGCATGGAAATGTAAATATTAACTAAGTACATAGAAAGTAAATCTATTCTAAGTTAAAATACTATAATGAATATGAATCAATCTTGATCTTATTACCATTCATGGAATGTGTTCAGGTACAATGCCACTTGAATAAAATGTTGTATAACTAACTCAAATCCACACTATGGGCACTTACTAACTATTTTCTAAGATTACAGAATAAAACTACAAGAGTTTGGCTACATTATTGACCAGACTATGCCAAATACATTGCAGGTGCTCACATATTTATAGACAAATATAGGCATTGCGTTGATGGGGATGTGTTAATGCATTTGGTTGTGATGAGCAACAAGGTATCCCTACCCCAACCATACGAATCATAAGCGTTCACATGCAATCCGGTTGAATTCCGTGGATGGGACTAGTTATGCATCTAGATCATTATGCCTAGATTGCAATTTGTTGTCTTACCACTTGGGACTAGTGGTAGCTTTAGCACATATGGTTTAGTCTCGAGTGAGGCATATGATTCTTAATGTTGGTTGGCCTTAAGATACTCCTAATGATAATAAAGAAATTAATTGTTTAATCTAATTAATAATGGAAAGTAATGTCTAAACTAGCCTACGTGCAATGAGTATTCATTCTTAACCTTCCATACATGCCTTGGACTTTGCGTAACTCCCACTTGGATTACCAAGTGTACTGTTACTGGGCGTACCAAACAATAACACTACTAGGTTACCAAGTAATTACACTTAAGTGCTTGCAATTAGTTGTACTCATTCTACTTAACAACAAAAAATGATAAAGAGTAACAAATGATGAACATTAACTAAAGAAAAGAGTAAGCATTTAAGTAATTAAAAATAGTAATAAAGCTAAGTGGATGCTGCAATGATGGAAGTAATCTTAATCTTTATTGCCAAACATGTAATGTATCCAAGTATATCACACTCGAATAAGGATGTCATACAATCACTTAACATCACACTGCGGGCATGCACTAGAAACTAACAAAACTTGAAATATATCAAAATCTATGAATCTATCTATCTATATATTCCAATCGTGCACCCAAGTGTGACATCATAGCTCTGATATCAGATACTTGATATTGCAGCCTTGCAAAACATGACTCATCATACTAAATGAAAATTCATCCTTGAGTTAAACAAAAATGAGGAATAAGTTCTTTACAAAATATTGGGAAGGTATGGGATTATTGACTAACTTAAATAAGCATACAACTTGACTCTTTCATGCTGCAGTGGATTTTACACAAAATGGACACATCATGACAAAATAACAAAACAACAAAACTGGGGAAGCTCATGTAGTTCTTGGAGGCGGTGGCTCCTTCATGGGTCACTTTCCCTTGTTGTCAAGCTTTTAGAATTTATAGTGATTCAGGAGTGCTTGCAACTTCTCCTCCTCTGTTCTTGGGTCATGTACCATCCAGGCTGATGAGCTGATGTGTGTTGGAATTAGCACATCCCACGAACATGGCAGCTACAGGAACATTTTGATTTACTTTCACATACAATCCTATGAACTACTGCCGTTCCTCCTCGAAAGATCTGGCCTTTTCTTTTAGTTCATGATGATTTGTTAATCTTTTAGCTAGATTATAGGCTACATCTCTTTACCCATGGTAGCAAGCCTTACTTGTTCCTAATTTTAAGTTTGCCATGTGGAGTTTTTGTAAAGTATTTTTCCTATCTACAAACTCTTCTTCATACAAGGCATAAGTGGCTACTACTTCTTATTCCAACTCATTTTTGGACTAACCTACAGTTAACATGGCAAGGTTAGCATAGCGAAGGTTAGCTAATGCCATGTACCCTTTCAAATCTTTAATCTGTAGGTCCTTGTTCTTTACTTCTGCTTGGTGGACCAGGGCATAGCTGTCCAAGATGGGCTACCAGTTAGGATTCTACGCTAACATGGAATTGATATAGGCTTTTTCCATCTAGATTTTTTTTCATTAATTTGTTTGTACATGCCAATTTGGTCCTAGAAGTGCTCCTTCAACTTTTCATGCTTCTTGGCTTTATTTTTCCACGCACTTATCTCGATTGCAGATTTTTGATGTATTGTGCAAACCTCCTCCATTGAGAGGGTTCGATTCTCTTTGGCCAATCTACTTATATCCTGGTTAACCCTCACTAGTTGCTCTGTCAACTAGTGGATACTTTCTTCTAAAATGTTTTTTTTTTCTCAACAATGATCAACCTGGCATTATCAATAGTAAGTTGCTTGTTCTCCTCTTGTGTAGTGGTTAATTCCTTCTTATGGGTATATGCTCGAGCTTCGATAGCTAAGGCATTCCAGATTGCTTTCTCCTTTTCTTGTTCAATAACTTTATTCTGTTCAATCAATCGACCTAGTTGCTCTATTTGGAATTGTTCTAATTGATCAGGTGCAACGAATTGGGAAGGATCCCTTCTTTCAACTCTTAGGGCGACAAGCTCTTGTTGCAATCTATGCACTTTTGCTTCTACATGCTCTACCCTAGTCTCTACCATGACCAGTTTTCCTTTTGTGGTGATGAGGTTAAATTGTACGATAGTGACATCACTGGGGATGTTAAATAGAGTTTTGATTACTTGTCTAGTCACGCCTGTCATGCGGGCAGCCTAGGTTTAATCCCTGGTAATAGTGCCAATGATGAGCGATGAGGTACCCCTATGCCCAACCATACGAATCATACGCATTCATGCTTGATTTAGTCAAATTTCATGGATGGGACTAGTTATGCATCTAAATCGTTATGCCTTGATCATAGTTCGTTGTCTTCCCACTTAGGACTAGTGGTAGCTTTATCACGTATGCTTTAGTCTCGAGTGAGGCATATGATTCTTGATGTTATTTGGCCCTAAGCTACTCTTAATGATAATAAAGAAACTAATTGTTTAATCTAATTAACAATGGAAAGTAAAGTTTAAACTAGCCTACGTGCAATGAGTATCCATTCATAACCTTTCGTACATGCCTTGGACTTCGCGTAACTACTGTTAGGATTACCAGGTGTACTGTTACTAGGCATACCAAATGATAACACTATTGGATTACCAAGTAATTACACTTAAGTGCTTACGATTAGTTGTACTCATTCTACTTAACAACAGAAAATGATAAAGAGCAACAAATGATGACCATTAACTAAAGAAAATAGTAAGCATTTAAGTAATTAAAAACAGTAATAAGGCTAAGTGGACACTACAATGATGGAAGTAATCTCGATCTTTATTGTTGAACATGTAACGTGTCCAAGTATGTCACACTTGAATAAGGATGTCATGCAATCACTTAACATCACACTGTAGACATGCACTTGAAACTAAAAAAAACTTGAAATTTATCAAAATCTATGAATCTATCTATATCTATCTGTATATCCCAACCATGCACCCAAGTGTGGTATTTATAGGCTAGCACTGAAGGGGTGATATCGGATCCTTCGGAGGTTATGCCTCGATATTGGATACCCGACATCGTGGCTCTAATATCATAGCCTTGCAAAACATAACTCATCAAGTTGCATCAACAGGGATACATCGATGAGGATGTGTCGATGTAGTTAAGTTATAGTAGATGCGATATTGCATCTACGAAATAGCATATACGATGTAGTAAGCAATTGAGACACATTGATGAGGATGCTACAATGTAGATGCAACATAGCATCTACAATGTAGCATCTATGATATAGCATATACGATATCTTAGCCAACTGATACACTTGAGCAAATGATGCTTTATTATATTCCCATGGCTCAGCTACTTGACATACCAAGTCTTATCACTTATGATAAAAATTTAAGGAGCATTTTGATAGTCCAAGTTGATGTGACAATGTTGAAATCACACTTGTCCTAGTTGTGAAAATATTTAAAAAGTGGGTACAATACATAGAAGGCCTTATGAAGCTTTCACACTTTGTGCTCTTCACCTTAGGCTACTATAATAACAATTCTAATGCATATGATCCCATCAAATTTCAAGTCCTTCAAGTTGCATCATATATACTTATTCAAGTAATCTCTCATTACGAAAGGCTAAATTCACATTAGTTTGATATAACTTTAAGTTTAAGTGGATTGCCAATGTGATTAATAGCTTAACAATTTCAAGCCTTGCAACTAGGACAAATATTTCATCATAATCAATCTATTTCTTTTGTTTAAAGCTTGATACTACTAGTCTTGAATTATAGGATGATATGTTGTCTTTTTCATCATATTTAGTTTTATAAACCCACCTAGTGTTAATTACTTGTTTACCTTTGGGCATGTTTACCAAACTCTATGTTGGTTTTCATGATTTCTTGGTGCTCCTTCTTCATGGCCTCCTTCCATACTTTTAACTTCAATGTCTTCTTTACATTTGATGGCTCATGTGCAAGGGCTGCATATGTAACATGAGTAGTTGCATAACTTCTTGTGAGTCTACTGTTGAAGTTGTTGTCTATCATGAGTGATGGTGGGTAGTCTCTTACTACCCAATGCCTTGGTTCATAGATGTCTTCCTTCTTTTTCTCTTATTGGATATTGTTGCTTGTTGCTTTAAAGAAAGAATCAAACCCTGTAGTGTGTTCATCAAACAACATACTTCTAAAGCAAGATCACTTATTCTCTAATGCACCCATTTATATTGGTATCATAGCCCATGAAAATAGATTTTATGCATGGGTTAGCTAGTTTCCTTACAAAAGCATTAGGGACTTTTACATAATGCACACACTCAAACACTTTGAGGTATGAAAGATTTGGCACCTTGCCAATAAAAATACATTAAAAGAATCATATAGAAATACAATGATGCCTCAAGTGTAACTTGAATTTGTGATTCTTACCTAACAAAATGTCACTTTTTAAAAGATAACTAAAGCCCTTCTAAAGGGTTGAAATAAATTTTCTATAGATATCCAAAGTGTGTTTGGGTTTTTGGGGTCAGTAGGGTGTTGGGGGTGGGGGTGGTTGCGAGGCAGGGGTGGAGGAGGAGGGTGGGTGTCAGAATTCGAAATAAGTGAAACATAGGTATAGCCAAGATATATAATCAAATTAAAACTTTAAACAATGAGATGTTAAACAATCAAATTAAAACTTTAAACAATGAGATGTATGGGTTTTGGTCATAGGTTTGATTCTCCTAGGTTGCACTAAGTTATAAATTTCTATAAATCTTAGGGTGTACCTATGTTTTAATTATTTAGGGTTAAACAATAACATATTACCCTGGTAGTAGTAATAAGACACTTGATTTAGTAGCTCCACGTCATGGATTCAATTTCGATGGACAATGTCGAATTATATAAAGTTCTAATTAAAGTTATTCCATCTTTCACTTATTTTGACCCCAAATCGAACTCCAGAACCGAAAGGCCCTCCACTGACGCGAACTCGCATACTGGTGTTTGATGCTGCTGTCTGCGTTGTGCTTTTCTTGACTTTTCTTTTCTTGAGTGGCAAGGTTTCGCAGAGACCTGTCAAAAAGCACCGAAGCGCAAGAGCCCTCGACTGCCTCACCTTCCCAAATTTGTTAGATCTATTCGGGTTTCTTGCGGACGCTGTGCAACATTCGTGAAACATTCATCGCCTTATTGAATTTGTCCAGGCACGGCTCGATTTCTAACTTTATCTTAATTTCCTTTCTCGACTTTGCATCGTTATGGTCCCTGCCAAAGATTGAACGTGATCGGCCTTTTACTCTCTTGCTGGTTTGTGAATTGTAACGTTTTTGAAAGTTTTAATCATATCGGCATATTATGTCTATGTCGTCTTTACGAGTAAGCGCAGTTTTTGTCCTAGATTCATTAGGGGACCTGGCATTATTTGCGCAGATGTGGTAGCGCGCAGCGTTAGATTTTGAAAGACGATTGACGATGGATAAATTCTGTACTCTAGTAGGGTTTTTGTTTATTACTCATCTAAAGGCGAGAGCTGTATCTTTCTCGAGTTGAATGTATTAATGATACAGAGTGGTTGTCTCGATTGGTTTTGATGAAGATCTTTGATAGATGTGATGTATAGGATGTCATCAGCCTTGGTGAGCGAAACGATTTTTCAACTGTGTTTCTAGTTATCTTATATGCGATAGCATTAAGAGAAATGACATAGAGACTGTGATCCGAGAATTAGGATTGCCACCAGAAGCGAAGTTCCAGACTTCCAGGAACCGTTTCTCATTTTCCTTAAAAGTTTGTTGGAATTCATGTGTTATGGCATTGAACTTTACCGGTGATGCTCTCCAGATCGTTGAATATGTGCAACTAAGTGACCAGTTTCATTTATAGACATGCTAACTTAGATATTTGGTGAAATGATTTAGGGTAGAAACAAGTATTGAAGAAAGATTTTCAGAGGGTTTGATCATATTGCAATTAGTTCAAATGGCTTGAAAAAGAAGGATAATATTGGTAAGGACATAGTGATCTGAAATTAGTACAAATGACTAATGTTTCACCTTGCAATTTTTATGCATGTGAATCGTTTGACATTGTTATCGACAATTAGGTAAGTCAAATTACAGACGATGGTTTTAGATAGCTTATTTGTCAGGGAAATGTGTAACAGTTTGTTATGCATTGAGATCCTAGCTGTGCCACTCAAGGGAAATGTAGAAGTATGTAGTGAAATATATGAGGCTAGGTGAGAAAGCAGACTTTAAAAATATTGCCAGTTCATGATAAAAACTGTGATGCAATGATGATGTGTTCCAGGAGAACCACCCTAATAATATTCTATTAGGAAAGTTGTCATTGAATATAGTAATCCCAAATTGGATGAATGAAAATGTTATTGAAGTAATGTAAAGGATCTTGAGTTTACAGTCTCCTTGTCAAAAATTCCTTTCGAAAATGGCTAGCAAGTTTTGAACTTTCCTGAAAAAGCCCTCATTTGGGAGATAGCATTCTACTGTGTTATCTAGGTGAGACTATTTTTTGTGTAGCGATTTGTTTGTGATGTAGATTTGTACTGTAGATGAGTTTGCTGGTTGAAACAAAATAAAAATTTTAAGATAAGGTTTCAAAAGGTACAGCAACATGTTGACATGGCTATTTGTAACACGTCAGTACAGCTGTTGATGCCTAGTAAAGAAATTTTTTCACTACCTGTTTGATTGAGTACCAGCGATAACTGACTTCTCAAATCATTGTCATCATTAACATTATCCCATCAATATGTGGTGACCTGTTAAGGTAGGTAGGTGGTTTGGCAGTTATCTTATGGTTAGCTGTCTTTATGACTCTGGTTTGAATGAATGTTTTTTTCTATGGACTTGAACCTAATTGATCTAGATGAAACTTTCTATCGTCACATCAAAGTGTGCTACATTCCAAAGAAGCACTACCTGAGCAAAACAGTGTTGGTATTAATTCTAGGCAAGAATTAAGAGTTGTTGGTGCAGACTATTGAGGTGTTTTTTGACTGTCTAAAGACTACCGTGACAGCAATTCTATATCTTTATCAAGATGAATTCCTAAATATATTTGTATTCTGATTTGTATTATTTATCAGGAATTGATATAAAATTTTGTTAGGATCTTGTATTACCTCTGTAGTTGTTTTCAGTTTCCAACCTATTTGATGTGTTTCACTGATAGAGTAACTTATCTTGTTGGTGTTAACCGGCTATAATGTATTTTTATTTTTATTTTTGACAACCATATGTTTAAATTTTGCATATTTCAGTTAGCAATATGCTTGGAGAAATGTTAACATTTTTTGGACTTGTTTGGATGTTTATTTTGGAGCTTAGGTTACAGTTTTATCCATACAATGGAAGACTGTTGTGCTGTTTGTGCTGAACCTCTGGTATGGTTGGCTTATGGTGTCTGTGGTCATCGGGACATTTGTTCAACATGCATTGTTAGGATGAGATTTGTCCTTGAGGACATATGCTGTTGCATTTGTAAAACAGAGTGTCCAGTTGTTTTTGTGACAAAGGTACTTTTTCCTGCATATCACTATTGTTGTAATTATTTATAAGTCATGTTGCAGTTGTTTTCGATGTGTAATTAATTTCTATTGAACAGGCATTGGGAATATACACAAATGTATTATCAGATTTTGGTTCTTTGCCAGCTGCAAGCAGGAATGGAAAAATTGGAGGTTATTGGTTTCATTCAGATGCAACAGCATATTTTGATGATGAAGATCACTACAAAACGATCAAGTCAATGTGCACTTTGGGCTGTAGCATTTGTGACAATGCATCCGTTCAGAATAATTCTGGGAAAGAGACTAAAAATAAAGATTTGTCATTCAGAACCGTGAAACAATTAAAGAGGCATTTAACTAGTGTACACAGACTTTATATGTGTGACTTATGCCTGGAATTTCGTAAGGTGAGGGCGTTTCTAAAGTGTGCTGACAACATACATTTATGTTTTAGTACTTCTTTCTGTGTTAATTTTTCACATTGTGATTTTTGTGCAATGGCTCTTTTATTCAGCCTGATCAGTGCAGAAGTGGATTGAATTGCTATTTCTACACTACGATTTCTTGATCTTTAAAACCCTGATGTATTTATGTGACATTGGAATGAGCTTAATGTTGCTAACAAAGACGTTTATGTTCCTGTCAGTTGTGTTTTTCATCTGAACAGATGTGTACTTAGATTTCATATTATGACAAATGTTTCATCAAACATATGATTAATTCTTTGTTCTCTATTGAAGCATCATGTTTCTCCACCTTTCAAAATAAATATTTTTTAATTATTTATAATGCTGCACTGGCTTACGATTTTGGAAGCAGGTTTTTATCTCAGAACAAAAGCTATATACCAGGTCACAGTTGGATAGACATGTACATCGTGGTGACTCTGAGGTAGATGGAAATGAAGGAGGAGGGTTCAAGGGGCATCCAAAATGTGATTTTTGTCAAAAACATTTCTACGGGGAGAATGAGCTGTTCATGCATATGTCAAGAGATCATTTCACCTGCCATATATGCCAAAGGTAATATTTTTCCCCCTTTCATGAAACTGTATTGCATATTTATATTTAACAATTTTTCTTTCCCTAGAACTGTGCAAAAAATGTCTAGAAATAACTTTTGAGATAAAATTGTTACAGAAGAGATCCTGGACGTTATGATTACTATCGAAATTATGATGACCTTGAGGTAATATCATGGCTGCAAGTATTAAATGATTGGCCCTGATAATAAAATCCATGCATGACTTTATTTGAACTTTAATTAACCAATGTTTAATTTTTCTCAGGCTCACTTTAGTCATGATCATTTTCTATGCAACAATCCTGAATGTTTGGAAAAGAAGTTTGTCGTGTTTGTAACTGAAGCAGATTTGAAGGTAGGTGTTTATTCTTTTCAACTTCTTGGTATAAAATAGAAATACTGGAAACCCTGTTTGTTTATGTCTATGTAACACATCTCATCATAGTGCCATACATGTACGCTTGTGTTTCTTTTTTCTAGTTTTCTTTTGCCTTTTTCTTATTTTAGCAAGACATTTTGAATCATACTAGATACATCATTGGTTGCAATTGATTTCTCAATGTTTAGAGAGAATAAATATTGCTAGGGTTAATGGCAACTTGAGATATAGTGGGTAATGGTTAGTTACCACTTGAAGATTAATGTTAACTTGTTTTTGAAGGGTGGGGAGGTGCATGTCTTAAATCAAAATAACAGCCCCCAAATTTATAAAAATTTCTTTTCTAGATATAAAAATGAAGAGTAAAGAAAAAAATGAGAATAAGGAACTAATGTTAAAAGCATAACAATTAGTTTTAGGACAAAGTAAACAATAGGTAGCAGAGAAATTTTACAGTATTTCAACCAAAAAATGGAAAAGAAAGAGAAAAAACACACACAAGAGCAAGCAATGAGCGGGGAAAACCCATCATCAACATCATTCTAGCTTTGCCTCAACAAAATGGGGTTGGATACATAAGTTCTTTTTTGCCATTCACCTCTATGAAGAGCTAGAACAATGATGCTCAAACAGTGATGTAGCAACTTTTTTTTATAGGCTTATGATCTAATCTTCTTTGCATATGCCCAAACCATATAAGATGACATTTTTGTAATTTATTTGAAATAAAAGCCACTCTAAGTCTTCCTCAAATGTTTGTACTGTGTAGTTTCTTTCTTTTGGTAACATAAAACGTCCATCTAAGCATTCACATTTTTGCTACATTGATTTGTTATTCATACCTCTTTTGTACTGCTGAACATTCAACACCATATAAGATATCATACTTGATTGCTGTCCTATGAAATTTTCCCTTTAGTTTTATTAGGATTCTTTTATCACATAGAACATCACTAGCTTGACTCCATTTTGACCATCTTGTATCAATCCTATATCTTATATCTTTATCAATTTCACTATCTAATTGGAACATTATTCCTAGGCAGCAGAATTGTCTGTAGTCAGGGATTTCTTGGTCTTAAATTGTCACTTCTATTTCACCATTCTTTATGCTATTATTGAAATTGCATTCCATATTATTTGTCTCACTTCGACAATTTCTTAAGTGTTTTGACTCTAGAGCATGTCTTCACCAACACAATATCATCTGTAAACAGTATACTCCAAGGGATCTCATTTTGTATTTCCTTTGTTAATTCATCCATGCCAATGGCAAATAAGCATGGGCTAAGTGCAGACCCTTGATGTAGACCTATTGTGACTGGAAAATTAGAAGTGGTTTCACAAGTTATTCTAATTTTAGTGGTAGCTCCTTCATACTTGTCTTGAATCATTTTAATATATTTATTAGGGATGGTTTTTTTTTTCCACAAGGCCTACCTAATAATATATCTAGGCACTTTGTCATATGGCTTTTTCGAGTCATTGAAGATCATATATAGATTTTCTCTATGTTTTTTGAATTTCTTCATCAATTGTCATATCAAGAAAATAGCCTCTATAATAGATCTCCTTGGCATAAATCCATATTGTTTTACTAATACTGTTGATTCAAGTCTAAGACATTGCTCTATTGCTTTTTCTCAATGGTATGGCTTATTAGCTTGATCCCTCTATAGTCTTTACAATTTCGCACATCTCCTTTATTTTTGTAGATAGGAACAACAATGCTTTTTCTCCAATTATTGGGTATTCCTCCATACTTCAAAATTTTGTTAGATAATTGTGTTAGCCATGAAACTGCTGTATCTCCTAGCACTTTCCAAGTTTCTATAGGAATGTTATCTAGTCCAATAATTTTTCCGTTTTTCATCTTTGATAAGGCTGTCTTCACATCAGAGAAGGATAATTCATTAACCAAACCGAAATTTGGTTTTTCTTCTTGGATGTCTTCTCTTGGAAATTCTTCATTTAATAGTTTTTGAAAATAATTTTTCCATCTATTCAAAATTTCATTATCTTTTCCCAAAATTCTTTCATATGCCTCCTTGATTTATTTGACATGATGAATGTCCTTATATTTTTTGTTTTTAATTTTTGCCAATTTGGAAATAGATTTTTTTCCTTCATTTGTTCCTAATTAGTTATCCAAGGCATTATGTTTGGCTTTGGCTACTACCACTTTTGCCTCCTTTTTTGTCATTTTGTACATCAGCCTATTTTCTTGGTTTTTGCTTTGCTGCCATTCCTTCAAGCATTTTTTCTTGTTTTAGATAGCATGTTGCACTTTATCACTCCACCACTGTATCTCCTTTGGGATGTATTTTTTGTCTTTTGTTTCACCCAAAATGTTCTCTCCAATTTTTTGAATGCAACTTTCCATTTGATCCCAAATTAAATTTGCAAAGCAATCCTAATTCTAGGTGCCTTCTTGAAACAATTGTTCTTTAAATAAGGTAATATAGTTTGCCTTTAAATTCCTCTATTTTATGCATTTAGTTCTTTTCTTTTGCTACCTTTGAAGCTTTCTATACAGCTAAATCCATGACCATTAGTCAATGCTGAGTTTTGAGGTTCTCTTCAGGTATGACCTTGTAGTCTTTGCACATGGCCCATTCTCTTGTGGTGTAGCAAGAAATAATTAATTCATGTTTCATCCATACCACTTTTATCTGTAAATAAATGTTCTGTCCTCTTCTAGAAATAAGTATCTGCAAGTGCAAGGTCACATGCACTGTCAAATTGCAGTAGTGAATCTCCCATATTATTGTGCTATTCAAACCCATGTCTTCCATGAATACTATTATATCTCATTTTCATAGATCCAACATGACCATTAAAAACCACTCCTATGAATATGCCTTTTTGCTGGGAAATTCCTTGAAGAATCCGTTCTATTGAATTCCAAAAATCTTACTTGATGGAGTTTGCTAAGCTAATTTGTAGAGCATATATGCTGATAATATTGATGATCTAATTTTCAAGCACAAGTTTTATGTCTATAATTTGATCGTCATGGTGTAACGACTTTATGTTTGACAGATTGATTGATGATGATGTCCACTCCATTTTGGTGATTTTCTTTTCTTGAGTAGAAAAGTTTATAACCTTCATCCAAATCTTGAGTTTTATCCCCCTTCAATCTTGTTTCATGGAGGCATACAATCCATCATGTCAAGACATTGGAGGTCTTTTTAGTAAGAGTGCTAATGTTTCCAGTTGCCATTCAAAATTTCCGCTGCTGGACATGCTTCTTCACCCACATTTGTCCTAGGTGTGGGAACCCTTGTCCACTTTCCACAACTGCTGGGTGAGAATGTTATGTACTGTTTCTAGAGGATACTCTACCAAGCCCTTGCCCATTTTCCACAATATTTGAGCCCTGAGACTGCTGTGCCTCATGTTGGGGGTTGTCCTAGCATATGCAAAATCTAGAAAATTAAGTATCCATGAAATTTGACATGGTTTTACAGCCAGCTGTCAACCTGATGCTAACCCTCTTTCTTTTGTATCAAGCAAAACTGGTAGCATACTGATGTGTTAGGCACAATTTTAACTTGCAACCTTTTACTCATTGGGCCATGATCTCAATGGTAATAAAACATAACAAACAATAAGTAATATGAAAAATTAAAATTTTTCCTCGAAAGGTTTAAAAAATCCCTGAAAAAATTGAAAAGATTAAACAAAGTTTCAACGAAGACGTTTAGATTGTTTCATTTTTGTTAAGATGAATGCAGCTTTATGAGTTCTATTTTTCCAGCTTTTTCATACCATATCTAAGCATAATTAGAAAATATTTCTTTATTAAGGAAAATATCATGCAAAACGTATTTATGTGGTTGCCTGTTTTCTGTGTCAGAGGCATAATGCACTTGAGCATGCTGACAATATGTCTAAGTCACAGCGCCAGGCTGCACTTCAGGTTTGCATTATTTCTCTGAATACCTTTTATACTATCAATTGTTTTTGGGGAATATGATGGAAATGGATACATTCTGTATCACTCACTTCTGTGTTTATTACTATGCAAAAATATAGTGGCCTAACTTTATTGATACTTGTTTGTTAACATTGATTGTTGGCTTTTCTAAGCAATGAAACAAAAAGCGGTAATTACTATGCTTTTCAGAAGAGCAAGAGGATTTTGGCATTTTCTTTTAACTGAGCTTCTACATTTTCTGTGGAATTAAATTTTGATACATAATTTGGAAGTCTGAATGGGATAAAATATACTTGTTCAATTTGATTCTTGATTAGCGTCTGGCATTCTGTGTCTGGTAGAAAGTAGTCTTTATACCTTGATTTTTAGGACTACAGAATTGTTTGTTCTGGCACTGATGAATAGCAGCTTTAAATTTTGCAAATAATCTTACAATTTACTGCCATTCATTATGCACACATCGTGAAAAATTTATATTTAGTTCTCAGATTATCAAAATTTGAACAAAAGAGTTTACTTTTTCGAAAATTTTTGGTATATAATAACTATACAAGAATTTACGCTATTACACTATTCATGTCAAACGTCGAAAACAGCATCATTCATAATCGTCTGAAAGTGTTAAATTTATTTATTGGCTTCTATCAGAGTTGCTTATTTTACCATTCTATCTACAGATTCCTGTCAACTTCCAATATCGCCGTCCTGAAGATCACCAATCTCGGCGAGGAGGTAGAGGGCGAGGTCCAAGATCGACAAATGATCGGACCCTCAACGGCAGCCATGGGGACATTGAATTGTACAGAGCTATTCAGGAATCCATGGAGACTGTGCATAGCCAACCTGCCAGCGGTACGAGAAATGTGGTGAGAGACCAATCTCCACCGTCATTGTCAGAGATGCCACCATTGTCTAGCGTGGCATCACTGTCTGATATGTCATCAACGTCAAGTGTTCCACCCAGATATCTTAGTGCAGTGAATCATGGAGTGCATAACAGTAATCTTTCAGATTCATTGTTTCCCCCACTTCCTGGGGGATCAGATTCTTCTTCTCAGAATTCAGGGAATAATGAACAGAGAAAAGGGAAGTCGCTGGCTGCAGTTATAAGGGGAAGGGGGGGGGTGCACGTCTTAAGTAGAGTACCAAGATTGAACATAGCCTTTAGGCAACCTTCATATTCTGCAAGTCAAGGAGCTACTCATGCAAACATAGCGGCTTCTATTTCTGATTCAAGTGAGGCTTTTCCTAGCCTGCCTTCTCATCATTCCTTGAAATCAGAAACTGCTCATACAGCCAAACACCAGCATCGAAATAATCTGGCAACACAATCTATTTCCATCAACAAAAAGGCGTTTCCGAGCCTTTCAGCTTTAAACAGAAACAAAAAATTGAATCATGCAGCATCGCCTTCGATTCCTAGTAGTAGCGAAGGGTTGTCTGCACCCACTGCACAGGGCAAAACTTCAAATCCTAATGAATTTCCTGCTTTGGGAAGAGAGCAGCTAATATCTTCTGAACAACCCTCCTCGTCTCGATGCTCCGATCAGGCAATTGGAAGTGTTCCCACGGAAAAGGAAATCCGTGCTGCAAACAAAGCTTTAATTGAAAATATAAAATCGACTTTGGGAGGTGATTCCAACAAGTTCTCTACGATGAAAGATATCACATCAGAGTATCGTAAGGGTGGCATAACGGCTGCACAATATTATGACCGTGTCGTAAGCATGGGATTGTCTCATCTTATACCGGAGCTTGCAAGGTTATGTCCTGATGAGAATAAGAAAAAAGAATTATTTGATGTATATGAGAGGCAGAATTTAAATGCCATGTCTGATGGATTGGAGGGGCTATCACTGTCTGGTAATAGCAATGGGAAAAAGAAGAAAGGAAGATCTATTGATACAGGAGGAGACAGTGAAGCCATGTCTTCAAGTGCAAAGATGAATAATTATGGATCAAAGCTCAAAGTGTCAGAAGAAGCAGAAGTCTTATCAAAGGATGGCTATAGAAGGGAAAAAGGCAAAGATAAGTTATTTGCAGTGCAATCTGGAGCCAGAGATGAAGTCTTACTGAAGGATGATGGCTATAGAAGTGCAAAAGGGAAACAGAAGCTATCTGCAGTGCAATCTGGACACACTGATCTTGCTCTGGAACAGCAGCAGACTAGTGGCCAGGATTTTTTGCAAGGTTTCCCCAACAGTGCAAATCTCTACCATGGTGAACATTGGTCGTGTAATGCATGCACAGCACGCAACAAATTCGACAACCTTCACTGCATAGTCTGCGGGACTGGTAGATCTGATGGCCTTTATTTAAAGTTTCCCGCAACAGCAGCTGGAGTAAAAGAGAAACATAAAAAGAAGACACAGAAAAAGGACCTCCTAAATGAAAGCAGCCAGGTAGTAGATGGAAATAGTGCTTGGAGTAAAGGTGGTGGTCAACGTCTGGTTTCAGTTGTGTCGCAGAAGAAAGCTAATGGGCCAGCCAAATCTTAATTCCAAACATTTTGAGAGATCTAAATATTTAGAGCCATTCGTAACTTTGCTGTTAATTTTTGATGCAGCATGCAGGTTCCCAACAATGTTTATCTTTTGGAAGATTTAGACATTTGCGTTTCTGTGATTATGCAAGTCCTCTCAATATCCCTTTTTTGAAACATCTCCTGGGTGCTTCAAATGAAAAATGTCAATGAAGCCAATTTTGTTATACCATCAAAATGTAAGAAAGGCACACTAGTGCGGGGGCAAACTGAATGTTTGTTTTGCACTTTGCTTGGACACAAGGTTGTGGGCCATTGATTGTTACGATGGACAGGTTGCTCCAGTAATGTGGTGGTTATTTAGTTTTTCTTTTAAATGTGAAGCTACAGTAATCATCTCCAAAAGTCATGTCATTTCATTTTTATAAATAATGGTTTTGTGGCGGATCACATCGACAGCCTTTCTCGTCTCCGGGTGCTTAAGGAAAGTCCTATCATTTCATTTATCTATATAAATAATAATTCTGTGGCAGAGCACATTGTGCACGACACCTTTTGTAATCTCTAGATGGTTACGAAAGCCACGTGATTTTATTTATATAAATAACGATTTTCTGTGGTGAATCACATCATGCATGACATTTTTACACCTTTTTCTTGTGTCAGGGTGCTTAGAAATGTCTTGTAATTTCATTTATATAAATAATAATTGTCATTTCATTTATATAAATAATAATTTTGTCATGGATGACATTAAGCATGACTCTTTTTTGTCTTCAGGTGTTTAGGAAAGTCTTGTCATTTCATTTATATAAATAACGATTCCGGTGTTTAGGAAAGTCTTGTCATTTCATTTATATAAATAACGATTCTGTTGTGGATTACATCATATATGACACGCTTTTTCATCTCTAGGTGTTTAGGAAAGTCTTGTCATTTCATTTATATAAATAATGATTCTGTTGTGGATTACATCATATATGACACCCTTTTTCATCTCTAGGTGTTTAGGAAAGTCATGTCATTCTACTTATATAAATAACGATTTTTTGTAGTGGACCACATCATGCCTCTAACGATTTTTTGTAGTGGACCACATCATGCCTCTAGGTGTTTAGGAAAGTTTTGAAATTTCATTTATATAAATAATGATTCTCTGACAGATCACATTGTCTCTAGGTGTTTAGGAAAGTTTTGAAATTTCATTTATATAAATAATGATTCTCTGACAGATCACATTGTGCATGACAACCATTTTCATCTTTGGGTGCTTATGAAAATTGTCATTTATACAAATAATGATGATTCTGGTAGATCATATGAAAGTTGTCATTTCATTTATACAAATAATGATTCTCTGGCAGATCACATCACATGCTTTCTTGTCTCTGGGTGCTTAGGTATCTATTATAAGCCCTTATTTGTTTGAACCTTGCAATTTATTTAGTTTTGAAAACTCAAAATGTGTCATTTCTAAAAAGCAATAGCAAAAGCAATCACAATATTTGTTTTTGTAAGATTATACATGAGGATTTACTGAAATCATAAATTTTTTTGGGCAACTTGGTGCATGACGTATGTGGAAATTTCAGCATTTGCAAAATTTGTAAAAGAACTACCAATGGGGAATGCTCTAACATATGCAAAATCTGAAAAACAACTCATCCATAAAATTTGACATGGTTTTGTGGTTATTTGCCAACCTCATGCTCACCCTCTGCAGCTAACCACCCTTTTTTTTTTTCTAAGCTTAGGACTGGAAAGTTAAGTTGGTTACAAAAGAAACTTTTTGTAATCTTGGCCTTTTTATTCCTTGCATTATGTTATAAGAAAAACTGAATAAACTAAGCAATATATGTATTATCCTTTTCATTATCTTTGAAACTAAAATTAGAGTATATTTTATTCTTGAATTAAATGCTAGAAACATGTATGGTCTTTCTCTATCTTTTGTAATAAACTAATCTTTTTTGTTTAACAATTTCTCTTTTTAGTCAAAATAAGACTTTTCATGTAACTTGTGTTTGATGACCAATGAGCGGCGAGGTACCCTTATGCTCAACTATATGAATCACAAGCGTTCATGCACGATTAAGTCAAATTCCGTGATGGGACTAGTTGTGGCATCTAGATCACTATGCTTTGATCGCAGTTCGCTGTCTTTTCACTTAAATTAGTGGGAGCTGTGTCACGTATATTTTAGTCCAAAGTGAGACATATGATGTTGTTCCTAATTCTATGCTACTCCTGATGGTGATAAAGAGATGAATTAATTAAACTAATGAATAATGGAAAACAAGCTCTAAACTAGCCTATGGCGATGAGTATTTGCACTTAATTGTTTGCACACATCTTGGACTTCGTGAGACTACTTTTAGGGTTGCCAAGTGCACGTCATTGGTTGTGCCAAATGATACACCTCTTGATTACCAAGTATTTACACTTAAACGCTCGTGATTAAGGCGTACACATTCCACTTAATAATAGGGACAGTAAATAGTAATAAATGGAAATATTTAACTAAAGAAAGCAGTAAATAAATAATTAAAGCAACAATAATCTAAGTGGATGCTGCAATGATGGAAGTAATCTCGATCTTTATTGAGTCATGTAACGTGTCTAAGTACATCACACTTGAACAAAGGTGTCGTACGATTACAAACATCACACTATGGGCATGCATTGGAAATAACAGACTTTTAAAGAGAAGAAACCGAAAACCAAACTATCTATTGAATTTACTACTTTTTCTACTTCCCTCATCTAAGTACCCTAGCACCATATTTATAGGCAGCATCTAGATGAGGTGACGTTCGGTACGCAACGTCGTTTATTGGCTTTGACGACGTCGTGTATCCGACGTCGGGGCCACTGCATGACGATTCATCATACCCCCACAACTGAATGAAAATTTGTCCTTGAGTTAAACAAAATGAGAAACAAGTTCTTTACAAAATATTGGTAGGTATGGGATTATTGACTAACTCAAACAATGAACAAAATAATTTGACTATTTGCATGCCGCAATGGTGCAATACAAAAATGGGACACATTATTACAAAACAAAACAAAACAAAACAAGACTGGGAAGCTCATGTGGTGCTTGGAGGTGGTGGCTCCTTCATTGGATGCTTCCCTTTGTCGCCAAGCTGTTGAAACTTGTATCGATTAAGCAAGGCTTGCAACTTCTCCTCCTTCATCCTTGGGTCATGCACCATCCAAGTTACTGTGCTGATGTGTGCTGGTGCCAATACATTCCAAGGACATGGCAATTGCGGGAACATTTGATTTGCCTTTACATATCATGCTGCGAACTACCGTTGTTCTTCCTCAAAAGCCCTAGCTTTATCTTTGAGCTCATGATAATCTGTCAATCGTCGAGCTAGCTTTGAGGCTACATCTTTTTGTCCCTGATAACTGGCCTTGACCACCTCTTACTTTGAGTTTGCCACCTGCAACTTTTGTAAGGCATCTTTATGATCCACAAACTCTTTTTCATACATCACATAGGTGGTTGCCACTTGTTTCTCCAACTCACTTCAGGGATGACCTACTATTAACATGGCAAGGTTGGCATATCTAAGGTTAGCCAATGACATGTATTTCTTTAAATCCTCTATCTACAGGTCTTTGTTTTTGACTTTCTCTTACTGAACCATTACATAGCTGTCCAAGATGGCCTACCATTCAAAATTTTGCATTGACAAGGAGTTGATGTGGGTCTTGGCCATCTTGATTTCCTTCTCATTGGTTTCCTTGAACATGCCAACTTGGTCATGAAAGTGCTTTTTCAATTTTTTATGCTTTTTGGCCTTGTTTTACCATGTCTTGATATTGATTGCTGAATTTTAGTGAATAGCACATACCTCCTCCATGGAGAGGGTTCTATTCTCTCAGGCCAATCTATTCATATCTTGGGTGACCCTCACCAATTGTTCTCGCAATTGGTGGATGCTTTCTTGTAAGATGTTCTATTGTTTTTTCCCAGCGATCAACTGGGAATTCTCTACAGTGAGGTGCTTATTTTTCTCTTGGACGGTGGTTAGTGCCTTTTTATACACATGAGATTATGCATTTGCAGTAGAGACATTCCAAACCATCGTCTCCTTCTTTTGCTCTATAGTTGCTTTCTCCTTTGCTAGCTTTGTAAGCTCCTCTGTCTTGAATTGCTCTAATTGGTTTGGCACAACAAAACAGGTAGGATCCTGTTGTTTAGCTCACAGGGCAATCAACTCTTTTTGTAATCTTCGTATCTCAGCTTTCGCATGTTTTGCCCTGACCTCTGTCATGACCAACTTTCCTTTGGTGGTGATGATGTCTGATTGTGCTATAATGACATTACTGGGAATGTCAAATAGAGTGATCATCACTTGACTTGTCTGCAACAAGCAATCAAACAAATCCTCATGCACTGCAAGAGTCATTGAGGTCTTAGCTAGCATTGGTGCAACTCTAGTTCCTGCCAGATTTATCGGGGGCACAACAGGCACATTGAATGACTTTTTGATGTGATCAATGATCACCTTTGCTGTGCTTGCCGCATCTTCGTGTTGTAGCACCATGACTATGGCACCTTCTCCAGTTTCCAATGTCACTTGGAAAGATGTAGTGTTTCTAGAGATCTAGCATGACCACTGGGATCCTTCTCCTCTTGCTCCTCTTGACTATATTGAGATCTCTCCCCTTGTTGGGTCAGTTGATACGATGGGTCGTATGGCATCGTCCATGACTTGGAAGAGATTAGCCTCATCCCTGCTTTCCTAACTGACTATTTTAGTGATCTTCTGCAGGTGGCTCATCGAAGGCATATAATCCTATGATGGTGGTGGTGGAGCTTATGCTTGTGGATGTTGTTCAAGCTCTTGTTGCGTCTTTGTTTGCGGTGCAGCCTCCTTCTCTACTTCTTACTCTTCACCAAAATATTTTCTTGGTTTTGTTGTTTTTAGGAGTTTTACAAAGGAGGCATGTTGGGCCTTCCTAAGGATATCATTGGTGTATCCCAAGATTTCCACACACTTACACAGCTCTCTAATTAAGTAAGGAAATGGAAGTGTTGGTCTTCCTACCTTTGTTTCTTTGAATCGTCGCTGAATTTCTATGAAGTAATACTAGGGAAGGTTGGCTACAAATTTTCCCATCAGAATGGCACTTCCCCTAGTTAGTTGCATACCTGGAAATTCGATTGAGTCCTTTTGTGGGAAACAGGTGGTACATTCCAATCTTAAAGTAGGCTTTCTCGTCTAGAGTCATTTCATTGTATGATTTGTCTTCTTTGTTGTACGCTTGCCTCAACCATAGTTTCTTTGTTTTAGGGTCAGATGTGGTCAACATGTGAGCAACCTTAGCCCCTTCATTGGGTAGGTTGAGAGCTGCAGCAATGTCCTTGACTGAATAAGAGACAATCATCCCACAAATGTTAACAGTGGTGCCTTTGTCTTTATTATGCCAGAATTGATGGACTTCGACTAGGTACCATTCATCACTGTCAGACAAGATAGGCCACAATGGGATGCCTTGAGTTGCATCTGCACCACTTCTGAAGTGAACTCCATGAATAGACCAAAGTTCATTTCCATAATTACCAAAGCCAGTGTGGATTTTCCAAGGTGGCAGCAAGGCAATCAGGAGGCAATGTGAAACGTTGTCCCTGTTTGGGGGCCGGTACTTCTGCCGCCTCTCCTTGGGCCGATTGCTTGGTAGTAGGGGCCATACTGAAGAACTAGGCCTCTTGCTTAGCATGTTCCTCATGTTTGCCTTTCTAACTACGACCACCACGTGGATGCTTAGTAGCTCTCTGTAAGGGTTCACCCTGAGCACCTCTTTTTGGAGCCATTTGCAATCAAGCAAAAACCAAGTGTTACTAAGGTTATGTTTATTATCATTAATCAATTTATACCTTAGTCATAACCTTATTTCATTAAGCTCATAATGCATATGATTGCAGGGTTAGGAAATTTTTTAAGAAAAATCCTTCAAAAAGTGTCTATCTCTTTTTACAACCTATGCAACTGGCTTCTTTTTTCGTTATATGTGGCTTATAATAATGGTTATGGGCCCATGGGTTAGAAATATTGGACTTCTGGCATTACTGTTAGAGATTTTGCATTATAATTCCTAAGGTTTTCAACATTCTTATCCTTATAATACCTTCTGAGTAATAGAAAATTTCAGCAAATTGGCGCAAGTTTTGCACACACGCACTTCCCCACGACTAAGTTGAACACTCTGGGTTCAGATAGATTCAAATGGCATGGAAATCAGAGCATGAAAGAGTTAGATATTACACATGGAAGATGGAGTTGCAGAGCTCTAATTCATGAGAAAAAATTTCAACAACTCCCCTAGTAGCAAATGAGAAAAATGAAGTTGAAGGTTCATGGGGGTCATATTTATATTCTTTTTTAGACTTGACGTAGGGTACATGACGTCAGGGTCCAAATTTTTGCATTTTATGGGGGCCAATGAACATGCAAACTGAAGCTCTGAGATTGGTTGGAAGGTTGGAAGTTAAGTTTATCATTTTGGGTAAGTGAAAAATTAATTAGTGGCACTGAAAGTAGGATAAGGTGAAGTTGTCAACGTGAAAAGTACGAGAATGAGCAACAAAAAGGGTGTTGAAAGCGTGATTGTGGGATAGATTATGTTCATGATAAGGGAAACAATAAAATGTAACAATTGGAGTGCTTGGAAGGTGAAAAATGATGTGGTCACGTTAAATAAGTATAAGTCACAAAAGTTACACAAGTGGGTCCTCCCCAAAGCAGGCTCGAGCCTATGATGTCCTTGTATAACCACACTTATAATGTCTGGAGGCACTAAAGGGGTTGCATGCAATGCATACCTATGAAACAAAACACACATGTTAAAACCACAAAATTGAGATAATAACTCTATGTTACACAAAACCATAAGTTATGAACATCTGGACAACGAGATGAGATGGACTGTAGAAGGGATCGTAGAAATTGGGGCATGAGGTGTCATACCATGGTCACAATGAAACCTCATGTGGCATTAATGGTTAAATAACCATGTGTCCTTTTGCCCAAGGTCCAAACCAAGTCCAAACCACATTTTAGTGACACCGCACCGTTTCATCCCATCGGCAAACAACCATAAGACCATCAAAGTCACAAGGAGTAACATCACTTGGCGTTTTGTCTAAGGGAGGAGTATTAGTATGGCACAATTGTTGGTTTTTTTTTGGATGGGTTCTGTGAAGCTGCCAACCTTCAGGCATGGGTACATGTCTTTCCAGTGGAACCCACAAAAGCTTATTCAGTGCCAGTTTAAGTTGCTCTTGCTTTCATTATTTGTTAGATCTACAAGGATATGGTTATAACCTCAATAACATGATAGAACATATAAAAGTGGCCAAAGAGAATCCACAAGTCCCCTTGATGTCACACCCTTTACATTCCACCTTGGTTCTACACTCTTATGTCTAGACACAATGACTATAGATTTATTATTAGGTTGAATGATGAAAAAGATTACCATTATGACTAGAGCAAGAACCTCTTATTAATGAAATGGGTGGATGGTTGGTGTGGCCGCAATGTTTGAATAATCAGTCCCTTATGATTCAACAACATAGAGAAAACCTCACCACAATGGGCAACATGATTAATAGCGAGATTACATAACAAGGAAAATTAAAACCATAATTAGAAAAAAGTAGAAGAAATAGAAAAAATTGGATCAAGAAA
Organism: Gnetum montanum; assembly: GCA_015680685.1. Classification (NCBI taxonomy): domain Eukaryota; kingdom Viridiplantae; phylum Streptophyta; class Gnetopsida; order Gnetales; family Gnetaceae; genus Gnetum; species Gnetum montanum. The sequence continues at coordinate 193,682 of MNCI01037735.1, forward strand.
AAGGAAAATGACAAAAAATTGTAAAAAAAAAAACGGGAAAAGCACTTAAGAATCTTGAAGGTTAGAATGGGGGGTAACCCCCATGACTAAACACTTAGCTGTGGCTAGGATTAATAAGTGGATAAATAGGACCCATGAATGTATGAAATGTTGGGAACTGTCCATACCCCAGCCACTGGGTGTCTATTAGTGGTGTGGTGGCTGGGTAGAAAAATTATTGGTCACACATCTAATTGTTATATGTATGGTGGGTCAGGATATGAGGCATGTTAACATTATGGATGACTAACCCACAATTGCATCCTTGATCATTAGATGGTATGCATGGATTCATTTGTCTTCCCATGTTTGAATATTCATTGGTTGGATGTGGAATTGGAGTATTGATGGATGGTGGCCCTTATGTATGGTTGAAGGATGTTGGTTAAGATGAGGAAGGTGGTGCACTAGATTAGCAATGTGCTGGCTTGGTTGATGTGGTGGGTTCATGTGTGGTTTGCCTTAGCTTACAACCTTTCCTCTAGAAGGGATGTTTCCAGCATTGTGGTTAAAACCCACTGCTGTCAACATGTCTATGCACATTTGCAGCACAAATGGAACTCATTGGTTGATACTGTGGTGCTAAACCTTCTTGAGTTACTAGTGATGGCATATAAGGAGGTGGATTATGAGAATATTGAGTGTAGGATGGATGGTAAGAGGCATAAGGTGGTGATCCTTTAGAGGATGTCATGTATTGAGGGTACTCGAGAGAGTGGTAGTGGTGATTTCAAGTGGAGGACACAGAACTAGTTGGAGAAACAAGGCATTGAACATAATATCTGTTAGATTTCGGTGGGTATGGTTGATTTGGTGGTGGCCTTCCCCACGACTGTGGTTGTTGCCACTGTAGTTGAGGACTATGTTGAGGCTAGTAATAAGTCTCCCTAGGATGGTACAATCGATTGTGGGACTATTTATAATTACCTTGTGGGAGAGGAAATCTCCTGGGCATGTGCTTTTGCACAAACTTCAAATTTAAGGCCCTTGCCCAATACTCTTGTAGATGCAACAATACGGGGCATGGGCCCTTCGGATGGTCGTATATACATAGGTTGCATCCATCATCTTCGTGTGTGGTGGAGTCTTTAGCCTCACTTTCATTAGCCCTTTTTTTCATCTGCCAAAAAGTGTTCCTGACTATTTCTTAGTTCTATGTCCTTTGTTTATTGTGTTTTCCTAGCATGTGTTGCATGATCTTCTCTGCGACTATCTCAATAGGAGTTCTGATGTTTTCATTTATCCATTTGCATATCCTATTAAACTTTGCTTCTAGATCATCAATAGACTTCTTTATTGGCAAAGTTTGTTGTAGAATCACCTTATCAAGAGTAGTTTCATTCTCCTTACCATAAATTTGGACCTCCTTCAATTGAAGAGTTGGGTCCCATTGATATTTCTTGACAATCTCCCATTTGCATATCTCTCCTTCTTTTGCCACACATTCTATTATCTCTTTGATCTGATGGGCTTGAAGCTCGTATAATTGCCCTGGGGCATACATTCAAAGGGTTGCCCTTGTTTCATTATGAAGCCCATCTATGATGTGGAAACGTTGCCTTTCCTTGGAGAAACCATGGCTTGGGCACCTATTTAGTAAATTATAATATCTATCTAAGGCCATATCCAAGGGTTCATGTTGTTCTTGTTTCCACTCTTGGATTTGTTTCCTTAGGTTGGACACTCTTGCATAGGTTTGGTATTCCTCATTGAAAAGTTTTGCATTGCAGATCATCGTTGGATCAAATTTGGTTTCAATGATCGATACCATACTTTGGTTCTATCAATTAGTATCATAGGAAAGAGCTTAAGCTTTTGCCATCCACTTTCAATGTTGTAGCAAGCACAAGCATCATGGAAGGCTTGTAAATGCTATTGCGGATTCGAATCATAGCCTCCTGAAAATTTAGGAATATTGTTCGTGTCAAGCTTAGGTAAACGACTCTTTTTGCGATGCCTATGAGATATCTTAATGGCCTTTGTGATATGCATTAGGCTCTTAGTGGCCAATAGGGGTTCATTGTCATCAAATAAATTGTGAGGGAAATTGTTGGCACATTTGGCCATTTCATGGAACAGAAATATGAGATGATTGAAACCTTCAAAATATTTCAATAGAACTATTGAAATGGCAAGATGTAGGTTTAAAAGGTATTGAT
>MNCI01037736.1:3440-23319 GCA_015680685.1 Gnetum montanum
ATTAACTACTGAGTTTATTTGGAGGTATCTGGGCCTTGGTGTTGCCAGAGACCAGCAGGCTCCTAAATCCTGTTCGAGGACACTCGTTGGCGGTCGCATCCCAAACAGTCGCCAACAGAAAGTTAAGTACCAAAACTTGGAAGATTCTACCAAAAAATTCAAGTATGTCAAACAAAGACATCAAACAAGAAAATGGACATCGGTAGTGAGGTGAGGTTTGGGTAATATGGATGGATGATGGAGAATGATGAATGGAATTCCAGATTAAGGTCATAAAAAGTCCGTTATGGATTTGTGTTTAAATGACCTAAGAATATCCATCCTTAGTCTAGACCAAAATCAACTACTTTTAGTGACTTCTCATTGCCAGTCCAAGTCTAATTCACCCCGTTGAGACACAAGAGTGTTTCCATAGAATAGCCACTATGCTTTAAAAAGAAGAAAAAAGAAGCAGGAAGTGAGAGAGGGCCTTAGTTAGAGAAGATCTTTAGGCATGGGTAACATGTGTTTCTAGTCCCATAACTAGTGCTTGTAGCTTGTTTATTTGTCTAAGGGGTGTGCTTTGAATTCCCACCATTTTTTCTTTTTTATTTTTTATTTCTTTTTTGTTCTTGTTTTTTGTTGATTTATTTTTGTTTTTTTTTTCTCTTTTTTTCTTTAGATGGGAACCATGCCATGCAAAGACTTATTCAACTTCCTATTATTGGTTGACATAGAACGATAAGAAATCCATGAAAATGCTCTTGCACCCAAGTAAGTAGAAGAGTACAAAAAGTATTGAATCCCCTTGAAGTCACACCATGTGCAAACCTTTGAATCCTTCCTAATTTTAGAAACCACCAAGGTCACAAATTTATTAAAAGTTTATTTAATAAATGGAACCTCATACTTTCAAAACAAGAAAAACCATAAAGTTTGTGGATGGGTGGATGACATGGACTCACTAACTATTTCATGAAAAAGAAACCATGTCTTAGCCATTGGTATAAAAATTCAAAAATAGAAACCAGACATGAGCAAACAAAACATTAAGCATAAACTACCATTAGCGATAGCTATAGCACCACTGTGTCTTGTTGGCACAAAGCACTTTTATTAACAGAAACTAGAAAATCACACTAAAATAAGAAAAAATATATAAGAAAGTGTAAAAGACTTAAGAAAAATTAAAATGTACTAATGATGATGTAAAAAAAATGGTATAAAATAGGAAAAAAATTTAAAATCAAAAAGGTATAAAATAAATAATTTGCAAAAACAAAAATGTGTAAAAAAAATAGAAAAATTAAGGAGCCACGTATATCATTGGCATGGATGGCCATCTCCCCCATAATTGAGTTGGAAGGAGAAGATCCAAAAAATTGAGCATGATTATTCATTCGTTGAGCTATTTGTTGCACTAGTGTGCTTAGGCTCATTGAAAGGCTTTACCTGTTGGATGTTGACCAACTACTTCTTGTTTGGACTTTCAAGTTTGTATGTGACCATGGCCCCAGAAGGAAAGGTTTCATTAATTTTATAAGGCCACTTCCACAATGTTTCAAATTTGGTTTTTTGAGGAACATGTGTGGGGTTTTGATAGAGGACCTTATCTCCAAGTTGAAGTTTGATCCTTTTGATTCTTAGGTCATGTCATTGTTTGTTAAATGCCTTGTGCACTTCATTTAAGGATAAGGCCACCAATTTATTTTCATCTAGCACATTCAGGTTGATTAATCTTGCTTTTTGTGCTAAGCTAAGGTCAAGGTCCAAGTCATAAGTTGTTGAAATTATATGAAGCTTGGACTGAATTAGGAGCATTGGAAATTCTCTATATACCAGCTCATAGGAAGAGTAGCCTATAGGAAGTTTCCATGTTGAGCAGTATCCCTAGTGAGCATCATTTAATTTTATGCTCCAGTCTCTCCTATATTTGCAAATAGTTCTTGTTAGGATCTTCATGATCTCCCTATTGGTAACGTTTGCTTGACTATTGAATTTGGGATGGCAAGGTGTTATTAATTTATGTTCAACCCCTAAGCATTGCATAAGCTTGCAAAAATCAACACTTATAAAATGGGTTTTGTTGTCAGAAATTAGTGCACATGGCATCCCGAACCCATTCACAACATTCTATTGTACAAATTGCACAACAGTGGATGATGTATAGTTGATAATGGTTGCTGCTTATATTCATTTTGTGTAGTAATCAATGATGATAATTATATATACCTTTCCATTTGACATGGATGTGATGGAACCCATGAAATCAATGCTCCATATGTCAAATGGTTTTAGTGGTTGAATATATTGTTGAGGACCGTTTGTTTGTACGATCATTCCACCAAGTTGTTGACAAAATTTATAGAATCAAACAAACTAGTGAGCATCCTTGAAGATTGTGGGCCAAGAGTATCTTGCCATCAGGATTTTTATGGCTGTGTGTCTCCCTGCATAGTGGCCTTCACAAGGGCCTTTGTGAGCATCTTGGAGAACATGCAATTAATCTACATCAAGGACATACCAATGAACCAGGTCATCAGTGCACACCTTGTAAATATGTTCATTTATTTCCATGAAGTGCTTAGGCTAATGAAGAAACTGTTGTTTCATTTTGTAGTCCATATCTTGTGGTATCTCCTAAGTGAGAATATAAGTGAGGATGCTATCATACTATGTTGGTTCTATAGTCACTTGTTCATTTATTACACCAGTAAAGTGGAGTACATCAGGAAATTGGTCAAAGAGTGGGCTCTCTTCCTCTTTATTATCCCATCATAACTAAGACAAGTGATTAGTGACCACATTATGAATCCCCTTTCGATCTACCATTGTAAGATCAAACTCCTACAAGATCACAAGCCACCATATGACATAGGGACTTATCGTTGGCCTGTTCATGAGGAAGCAAATGACACTTTGGTCAATGTGCACAAACACTTTGTATCCAAGCGCATAGTGCCTAAATGTTTCTAGAGCATATGCCACCACCATCAGTTCTTTCTCTATGGTGGTGTAATTCAACTATGCATCCATAATGCTTTGACTTGTGCAGTGGATGTAATATGGATATTTCTTGTTGTCCAATTGCATAAGCATGACTTTTAAAGCAATATATAAAATGGTCTAGACTAGTCAACTGCTCATAGAATTAGATTCTCTATGAGCTTCTGCTTGAGGCTCTAGAATGCATTTTCACATTCCTTAGTCTAGATGAATGGAGCATATTTATTTGTTAGCTTGATCAACTATTTTGTAATCTTAAAGAAATTCTCTATAAATCACTAGTAGTAACTAGTGTGTCTAAGAAATGACTAAATATCTTTTATAATATTTGGTTGATGGGTGATTCCTTGGCTGACCCTTTTTTTTTGGGGTCTACCTTGATCCCTACTTAAGAAATTCTGTGCCCTACTATAATGCCTTCTTTGACCATGAGATGACTCTTTTGCTAATTAAGTTGTAGGTTTGTTTCCACACATCTTTTGAGTACTTGCTCAAGGTGGTCCAAGGCTTGTTTGAATGTAGCACCATAAGTAGAAAAGTCATCCATGAAGATTTCCACATCGCTACCAATTTGTTGTTGAAAGATTCTTAAGACCAAGCATTGGAAAGTGGTAGGAGTAATGTACAGACCAAAAGGCATCTTTTGATATGCAAAAGTACTCCAAGAACTCATGAATATTGTTTTGGCTTGGTCTTCTGGTGAAATCTAGATTTGGTTATAGCCACTATAACCATCCAAAAAATTGTAATAGAAATTCCTAAATATGATGTCCAACACCTGGTTAATGAATGGCAACGAAAATGATCTTTGAATGTTACCATGTTTAAGCTGATACAAAAACACCATTTGTCATCTCTTTTTGACACTATCACGAGTGGGCTAATCCACTCGCTATCTGCAATGGGGTAGATGAACCCTACCTTAAGGAGTTGTTAAATCTCCTCTTTGATGATTTTCTTCAATTTTTAGTTTAACCATTGTTGTGGTTGCCTCCTTGCTTTCATGGATAGATTGGTATAAATGTGGTAATAATATCCATGGATCAATTCCAGTGAATTCAAGATATGACTAGTTAAAGGCTATTGACCATCTGTTGATCACTTTTAATAGTTATGCTTTTTGCTTGAGAGCAAGTTTGACATTAAGTATGACCAACTTGCCATTTTTTAAAAATGCATATTTCAAGTCAGCAGGTAGAGTTTTCAACTCTAAGGGCTCTTATTTGAAATTCTCAAGCATCTCTAACTCTCCCCAATTGCTATAATCATTTCCATCATTAGAGAGTTGGTGATGAACTTGCTTTAGTTCATTCATGCCTATGACATAAGTGTATGTTAGGCTCTCAGTAGGTTCCATGCATATTATGCTGCTTTCAAGATTAGTGGTCAACCACTGGGTACCCCCTTATTTTGTGGTTGCTACGTATAGACACCTTTAAATATTTGTTTCATTTGCACACTACCTACATGTAGAAATAGATGCTCGTGTCATGGACCAAAGTTTCTACATGCAGTTGCACCCTCTATTGTTGTATGCGATGCATGGAACTTACTTCTCGATTTTTCCAAATGCATTTTTCTTAGATATTTCCAAGGAAGCCATGCCCTTCCCATAATGATTGGGAAGTCCCCCTTATAGCTCTCAAACTTGATTACTAGGAAATCAACAAGATAAGATCATCTATAGATAGTGGTTACAATGTCTTCAACTAGTTCTAATGGAATAGTAATGGACTGGTCTACCAATTCTAATCAAATATTTCTCTTATTGAGAGGCAACAGGTTCCAGGAAATATACATATAATGAGAAATCAAGTTCACACCGAAACTTGAATCAAGAAGAACTTTACATGGTTCATTCCTAAAATCTACAAATAGATAATAGGACTCATAGGATTAGCTAATTTTCTACAAAGTTTGCCAACCTAAATCTAATCAGATATGACATGAGTGAACATAACAGTATGGATTTTGGGTAGCATTTGGTTTGAAGGATTCCTTATGGAATGGTTTATAGAGGATGATGTAGAAGCAAGATGACCAACTGCCTGAGCCTGTGAGGGCTTAGTAGGATTGTTGGATTGAAAAAATGATCTTTTATGATCATGAGATTTTGAACTATTTGGTTGAGGAACCAATTGTGGATTGGTGGCCTTATTAGCATTGTATTGCTATGTCTAGGCTGGAAGTTTGCCTTGCATGGATGGAGTAGGTGGTAACTATGTTGAGGATATAGGAATAGGTGCAGGCACAAGAGGAGAATAAGAATGGAATGTTGTATTTCTTCTAAAATGTGGAGAATGAGTTCTATATATTTGGGAGGATAGTAGTGATGTTGGAAAGGAGAAACATGACTGGAAGAGTCCCATGGAGATAGGGGTTGCTAAACATAATACCCATATGGATCTAATTGCCTATAGGGATACTACTAGCTTAGTGGTAGCATCCCCATTGACTGTGGTTGTTGCCACTATTGGTACTACTTTTACGGTTGTGGTGGAGTTCCACTTGGATAATATTGTTGTTGCTAATGGAATTGCCTAGGATTTCCTTGAGGATAGAACAATATTTTAGGTGTTTGTCTTTTTGCTACTTGTGGATTTAGAGCGTACATATTAGACTCCAATAACTGTGATATGATGAGGAAACATCCCCTAGGATGTTCATATTGGTAGATGTCACACCCATCATCATCATTTGATTTAGTTTCCACAACTTCCTCTACTGTAGCAATCTTTCCCTTACCTCTTTGATTGGCATGTTCAACTTCCTTTTGCCTCATGTGGTCACGATTACTACTTTGTTCTTTATACTCTTTAGCAATTTTTAGAATAGCTTGAAATTTACTATCCATAGAGTACCATAACTGATCGACCTTAGATAATATTTTAGAGGTAAATTTTTGAATTGGCAAGGTTTTCTGGTTCACCAGCTTATCAAGTGATGATTCCTCCTCATTGTCACAAAATTAGACCTCCCTCTTGTAAATGGAAAGGTCTCAGTTGTATTCTTTTGCACTTTTGTGTCTCCTTAACTTTCCTTCTTCTTTTGCTACCTACTCAATCAACCTTTGGATCTAAAGGGCTCTTAACTCAGATAGTCTTTCTTGGATGTAGATCCCAAGAATTCTTCTTATTTCATAGCGAAGCCCATCTATGATGTGGCAAAGTTGTTCCTGCTGAGAGTAATCATGGCTAGGGCATCAGTGTAATAAGGAATAATATCTATCTATGGTGACATCCAAGGACTCATGTATTCCTTACTTCCAACCTTGGATTTGCTTTTTCAAATTGGACACTTGGGAGTACATTTGATACTTTTTATTAAATAGTTCAAGCATCGTACTCCATCTACGGATTGATTTTGGCTCCAAGGATTGGTACCAACTTTCTACTGCTTTAATGAGTGTCCTGGGAAATAACTTAAGCTTTTGCTAGTCATTTTCTATGTTTTACAAGGCATAGGCATCGTGAAAAGGTTGAAGATGGTTTTTTGGATTGGAGTTATATCCCCCCTCAAACTTGGGAATATTGTTCATTCCAGTCACTTTATCCTGCTATCTTTCATGTGCCTTGTTGGAATTCTCACTACTTCTACAATGCTTAGCATGCTTCGGGTGGCTTGTAAAGGCTCATCATAGCCATGACCTTGGTGCCTATGATGTCTTCTACTACCTTTTCATTCATGATGACATGCCTCTCTTGAATGCCTACACCCTAGATCTTAACTTATCAAACAATCCTGATGATCATCGTAATCCCATCAGTCACCTCCATCACGATTGCATCCCTCGTAGTTGTGTTCAGAGCTAGAAGAGGAAGAAGATGATGATGAAGGTGAAGAGGAAGAAGGACTAGCACCATCACGGTGCCTAACACCCCGTCTTTTATGGTGTTGGCCATGATTATGATCATGTTGCTTGCTTACATCCCTACCATGACTCTCCTCCTTGGATCCCCCTTTGTCATAGGATCCATTCTTGCCAGAACTAGGATTATGTATCATGGATTTCAAGTTTTGGTGTTGACCTCCTTCATTGAAGTCAAGGAGAGGAGTCTCTATTTATGGAAAAACCCCAAAAAAGGATTCTCCACCATCTTTTTGGTACATCAGGAATGGAAAATCATTAAACCACTTCTCCTTCATAGATTCATAGCACTACTCTAGCTATTTATCCCTTAGGCATTATGCATCAGTGGGATGATAATCCCCTACGTCACTATCCTACACAACATATTCAGTATGAAGCCCTTGGATGTCTAACCACATAAGAGTTTGGTGGAGCCTCATAGGAATGGATTGGTTGGGTGGCAACACAACATTGCCCTTCATGTCTCACCACCATAGTTGTTCATCTTGGTGTAGGACAAAGGTGAAATTAGGTACATACCCATCAAGATGAGCATATATCACTTTGTATTTTTAGGGCACATGCTAATTTACTTCATCCAACTTGGATGAAGAATCACTCTTGTGAGAAGAAGACATCTTGTATTAGAAGAAAATAAATGTAGTGTGCTTTCTTATAATTATTATAGTTATTTTAATGTATGATAAGACTTTAGGGTTCATTCCAATGATGTTAAATAAATTTTCACTAAGTCCTAGATAGTGCATGTAACAAACTAAAGGTCCCTAGAAATGGTACCCTACATCCAACCATATGAATTACAAGTGTTCATGTGCAATCCAGTCAAATTCCATAGACCTTAAGTTTTTAAGTACATTGATTCTAGGAGGCGAAATATAACTGTGATGATCATTGTCTTCCCAACTATACTTGTGAAGCTTAGTTGTATGATTAAGTGTAATTGGGGCACATGATTTTTATTACTTTATATTTTATTCACCTATGATTGATAACATGTTAAAACTCAATTTATTAACCAATTTAACTAATCTGATTACTAATTAATAACTAACTATCCTAACATAAGCATCTAGTCCCACTTTCCGTACACATCCTAAATGCATACAACACTATTGGGTTACCAAGCATTAAGTGTTGTTGGGATTACCAAGTGTTGTATGTTCTGCTCGAAGTGATTGTACTTATGTGTTTAATCTATTTAGCTTAATTAGTTAGTTAATTAAAGTCCTATGTATCTTAATTAATATCATAATTAATGAAAATAGTAAATGCAAAAATAAATCAAATAAATCATTAATCCATTCCAAGTGCTACAAGGTTTAATCAAAAGGCTCATCTTTATTGTTGTTTACACTGGTGTGCTTAGGTACATTAGTGTTTGAATAAAGATCTGTACACTTTTTGACTCCTACTACAGTCACTAAGAAAAATATGCTAACTCTCAAATGACAAAACTACAAGAGATTTGCTACAACTATCACTAGACATGCCATAAACATAGCTAGAGAGCATGTATTTATAGACTTTATTATGGAGTTGCATCAGCAGGGTCCCATAAACACAACAAATGCTATGTTGATGTGGCCTCATTGACAAAGCAACACCATGTCGATGAGGGTCCATCGATGTGACACTTTGACACTTCATCAAAAATAATACATGAAAATCAACAAAAGTCATGGTCATGCCTTTAGAAGGAACATCTATAGCTCTAACAAAAACAAGCACTAACAAACAACATCAAAGACATCATCAATGGATTTCAGTGATGTGTCCCTAATGGGTGCCTTACCTCTAAACTGCTTATCATTTGATACAAGGTTCAAGAAGAAGCTTTACTAAAACTTATATTTTAGGATGCCTTCATATGTATGATCATCATAGAATCAAGCTTACATTTACTTCTCTAGGTAGAGAGGAAGGATGAAGAGGTAAAGAGGGTAATAGGGTGAAGCACCATTATTTCTTGGTTCTACCAAATTGGATAGGTTTTCCAAATACTAGAGTGTCATTGGAGAATAACTCTAAGCATTATATGGTCCCTAAATCATGAAAAGAAAGTAGGAAAACTACCAAAATTAAGACCTTGCTAATAATTCTTCCTTGTACAAAAGAAGTGAAGACCTTGGAGTAGTGCCTAGGATGCATTTTGAGCATACACTATTTAGATAAGTTTGAATACCATTTGATTCAAGGAGTGCACTAATGTAAATGACATTATGTTTGAAGAAAGGTACCAACCTCAAAATCTAATATGCCCCTCCAACTAAGGCTTCACATGACACATGAAGTTGTAACTAAAGATAATCATCCAAAAGCTTAATGCCCATCCTACCAATGTGGGGTCCTGAGAGGATCAATGGACAAATGAGATTCTAACCTCTTTGAAGTAGCTACACCCAAGCTTGTATCTAGGTCTTACAAATTGAAAAATAATCACCTTAGTATCACTACAAGTGGTGGTCCCTAATGAAGCTATGTAGCTATTCCTACATAATATTTAGAAGGATGGAACTAACCCAAAGGACCAGAATTAGTGAGGCAACATTTAGGATTGCTTCTTATAAAGTCTCATTTTTTTAATCATTCATTTAAGGGCTCATCATGATTTATTTTCACATATGATAATGGACTTGTGAAACCTCTCCTTGGAAAATTCATTCTCCAAGGGAGCTATGTCCCATTAATCAAACATCCAAAATTCACTAGAATATCTTATTTTGCATCAAGCCTTAAGACAAGTAGGTCTCATATTTCTAGCAACAAAAAATGCTAGAATACCATGTTTGTGCCATATCTACTCTTCAATACCAAGAATTCAAGTTGGTGGAAAGGAATTCTTTCAAAATGCATACTTAAAGAAGTTTGGCTAATCTTTCATTATTTAGATAGGTTGATAACATCAAAGACTTCCAAAGTTATTCCACTTATTATGTGTCAAATCTACATCAATACCAATAATGATAAGGGAATGTCATTGTCACACTTCTATACTATTAAATGATACTACAATATGAGAAAATAAAGGATGAAAGGTCATATCCATCATCATATCTAATTAAAGGATCCATGTATGTCCTTAATAGAAGCCATAATTTGAAAATTTCGTTGGTTTACTAAAAATTCCTACTTCATTATTCATCATAAAGGGTTACTTTACCACTTGCATTGAACTATTATCGTTGCTCTTATGGATCTTATTATAGTTGTCTCGATTGAGTACCAAAGGATTCAAGTCATCTAAGATTTTAGGAAAGATACTAAAAGACTTATAACCATGATCGAAATGCATCGCATTGACCTTTATTTGAGCCCATGATAGGACTAAAGAAAGATAACTAGCAATTAAGTCCACCTCAAGCAGTGAAGCAAGTGAGAATTAATAACTTATTGCATATTTCTAGGAATACATGAAAGCTTAGAATACTCCAATTAATTGAGTTTGCTAGAATTTTCAATGTTGCAATTCTATTATTTAACTTTATATTTGAAATTTGTCTTAAGAATGTTGGTACTTTTAATTAAAATTCTAATTAATCTAAACAATATGTGCTCAAGGAAACATTGAATAGAAATTTCTACTTCAATTAGATTGGCTACATTATCATGTACTATGGGTATTTGTGCATGAACTTTGTATGCCATACAACCTAGATAAGTGAAAAAATTTAACATATTGGTATTATTAAAAAGTCTTGCTCAAAGATGTTGGGCTAGAAATTTTCAAATGTAATTTTAGAGAGAAAGAAATCATCAAGTATATTTATTACATTGTTAGACACATTTGTTGTACTCAAGATTTATTGCAACTACTATATTTTGCACAAGTTAATTTGTCTAACAAATCCTTTAGGTCTATATTAATATAATAAAACTTTAGTTTGAGTTTCAGTTTTAATTTTTCATCCATGCATATGCTCTTTTAAGTTTTGCTATATTATAAAAGTGCCAATAATATGTGGTCCTTCTAGAAGATTTTATGTAATGCAAATGTTTAGATTCATCACTTCAACTTATATGACAGCTTCCTTCATAATTCTCCAAGGTAACGTTTTTAAAAGAGTTATATAATGTAATTTTATAAGTCTAATACCATGTTTCCATAGATAATAAGCTCTTCCAATTTAATAGATGAATTTTTTTCTATCTTCCTAGTCCTACTAAAGAAATTTACATTTTAATTTTTCTAGCCTCTTTATTAAAAATAATTATGAAGTAATGGTAATCATTTAAAACCTGAAATACTTGAAATATAGTTACATTCTAAGACATATAGACAAATAGAACTTTATAACTAAACATTACCCATGGGAATCAAACTTGTAACTTTGAGCTTCCAAATCAAGGGTCTTACCATTACATAAGAAGCCTTACTCAACAACCTTGAGCCATTTACTCTACAAATCTAACATTTTCCCCCTAAAAATAAAGTAATGTTGATATATTTATTTTTTATCATTTTATTTTTCTTTTTAATATTTAAAATATGAAAAAAATTTAACAAATTCCTTGTATAAAATTAATTTTTACTTTTAAACTGAAAAAGTTTATCCAATACCTCTTTAACATTTTGGATTTATCTTTTTTTTTTTTTAACTTTTAGAAACATAAAAGTATCATTAACAAATTGCTTATGTAAAATCAAGCAAATTGTAAGATGGTATGGTTTTTCTAATCTTTCTTTAATCAAGTGATGAGTCATTACTGGTTGGTTGCATCGGTGAGGCCTCATTGACATAGTTGACTACGTTGACGAGGCCTAGTCAACGAGGCCCTATTGATGCATCTTATCCTACATTAACGAGGCCCCATCAATGTAATGTTTGTCCATTGCCTATAAATATGCCCCTACCAACCACATTTATGGTAATCTAGATTTTAGTAGCAGTGAAGCTCTTACATTTTTTCCATTTGAAAGTTATAATTTTTTCCCCAAGTGCCCACAACAAGAGTCATTAAGTGTACAAATCTTAATTCAAGCATTGTTGTACCTAAGCACAATCGTGTGTGTGGCAATAAAGATGAGCTTTCTAATACACCTTGCAGCAGTTTGGATAGATTAGCTATTTTATTTATGCATTTAATGTTTTCAATTATTTATTAAATGTTTTGAATTAGTTATTAAATATTTCCTAGTTATTGCATAAATGAGAGAATTAAGCAAAATAGATAACACACATAAGTAAGACTACTTCGAGCATAACACGTATTCACTTGGTAATCCCAATAGTGTTATTACTTGGTACACCTAGTAGCATAGTGCTTGGTCATCCAGCAATGGATACGTGGGTTCAGAATGTGTACAGAAAGTAAGAACAGATACTTATGTTAGGATTAGTTAAATGATTAGTTAATTAGTTAATTTATATTAGTTAATTAAATCCCTTTTTTATCTACAATTCAAGCATCCAACTATAAAACATAAAAATGATGAAAATCGAATGCCTCAGTTACAATTAACCATACCAACAAACGTCACAAGTGTAATTGGGAAGACAACAATTGACCTTAAGGCTAGATTCACTTCTTAAAGGGCTAGTGCACTGAAAATGACAAAGTCCATGAAATCTGACTAGATCATGTGTGAACACTTTATAATTCGTATGGTTGGACATAGGGGCACCTCCTCGCTTATCATTGGCACCATTACCAAGGACTTGGTTTGTGGAACATGCACTATTTAGGCTTAAGTCAATATCATTAATATCATTGTATGAACCTAAAGGTCAATATCATTCCCACTATACATAGAATTATAAAAGCACATTGATAATTTCATTTTGTTTTGCAAAATGTCTTCTTCTTCTTGCAAGCACAAAGATATCAAACCATTGGTCCCACAAGAATGCAAGGTGGTATACACTCATCCAAATGAGCTTGTGCCAAATTTTACCTTCATCCTACATCAAGATGAATAGATGCAATGGCGTGATATGGAGGGTAATGTTGTTTTATCCCCTGATTAATCTATGTCCATGATGTTATTCGAAACCCTTAAGAAGTTGGACATAGTAGATCTTCACAAAGAATACACTATGGATGGATATGACACTCAAAACTACTATCCCACTGAAACACAATGCAAGCGAAATAGACGTCAAGAGAAGCTCCACGATGCTACAAAGGGGAAACATTACACTAACCCCTTATTCCTACTAAATCAAGAGGACAATGAGGATCCTCCTTTGAAAGGTTCTCAACATGAAGATTCTCCACCCTCTACTATTGATGGCAAGGGTGTGAACCTAACCCTACAATTGACTATTCATAAACTAGGTTCAAGAAAGAGTGATAGCCAAGGTAGGAACTTAGGCAAGCACCATAACATCAAGGGATCTAAGGATGGTGATTGTAATAAGCGTAAGAGTGGTGGAAAATACTATGGTGGTGGTGGCGGTCCACCTTTCACTTCATCCTCTTGATCCGATTTCAAACATTCCTATTCATTTGATGATTCTCATGGAAGCTATTGTTGAAACAACTATGATGAAGGTGATCGATGAAATAACAATGACCGTGAAGGCCACAAAAACCAAATGGGTGGCTGAAACCATCATCGACGTCATTAATGCAGTAATGATGATGAACTATTATTGGTGAATCAAAGTATGCTCAAAATTGTAGAGGCAGTAAGAATCCCAACTAGGCATATGAAGGATAGTTGGATCAAACATCTAGACATGAATAATATCCCAAGATTTGAGGGGGGATACAATTCCTAATCTGCAGACACATCTACAAGCTTTTCAAGATGCCTCTACCTTATGGAACATAGAGAATGAGTGGCAAAAAATCAAGCTTTTCCTGAGGACACTCATCAAGGAAGCTAAAAGCTGGTACCAATCCTTAGAGCCAAAATCTATCCACAGATGGAGTACCATATTAGAACTGTTTAATGACAAATACCAGACGTACTCTAGAGTGTTTAATCTAAGAAGGAAAATCCAAGGTTGGAAACAAGGAGCACATGAACCCTTGGATGTCATTAATGCCCTGGCCATGGTTACTCTTAAAGGGAACAACTTCGCCAAATCATAGATGGGCTTAGAGCAGAAACAAGAAGAATCCTTGGGGTGTATGCCTAAGGACGGTTGTTTGAAATGAGAGCTCATCAGATCCAAAGGCTAGTTAAGTAGGTACCAAAGGAAGAAGATGAGTTACAAAAAAGGGAAAGTGCTGAAGAGTATAATAGGGATCCTTCCTTTAGAAAAAGAGAGATCCAATTTTGTGACGAGGAGGAGTCACCACTTGATGAAGTGGTGAATAGAAAGATCTTGCCCATCCAAAAATATATTTTTGATATTTCAGCCAAGGTTGACAAGTTATGGGACTCTTTGGATGAAAAATTTTAAACTGCTTTGAAGATTGCTAAAGAGTCCAAAAAGGAAAATAGTGATTGTAATCGCAAGAGGCGAAAAGAAGCTGAACGTGCCTACCAAAGAGGTAAGGGTAAAGTTGTTGTAGTAGAGGAAGTTATGGAGTATGGCTTTGATGATGAAACTAAATGTGACATATGCCAATATGAACATCCAAAAGGATGTTGCCCTGTGGTGTCACACTTACAAGAGTTGAGAGTGTATGCATTGAATCTTCACCCAGCACATAGGCAAGCTCCAAGAAGATTACCTTATCCTCAAGGTAGTCCAAGGCAGTTCCACCAACAGCAAAAAGCTTACTATCCAAGTGGAACTCCTCCAAAACCTTACAAACAATACCAATAGTGGTACCAACCACAATCATGAGGAATGCCACTGCCAAGGCAACAATACCATTATAGATAACCAAATCCATATGGGTACTATGTTTAGCAACCTATCTCCCATAGAAGTTCTGCAAGTCATGCATCATTCCAACATCACTATTACCCTTCAAAGTACCACCAAACACATTCACCATCTACTTGAAGGGAAAACCCATATCGGCATCCTTATCATCCTTCACATCCCTCTACAACTACACCTCCACCTTCAACCTAATTACCTCTTGTTCTATCTATGTAGGGTGAGATTCCTTCATAACCATAATAATGAAATGCTATAAGGGTTGTACACCATTTTTTCAACTAAGTGATCCAAATAATTAAGCAAGGAAATGACCTTTCTTCTAGCCTAGTAGTCCTCTCCAGCCCTCACAACCTACTCCAGCTGATCATCTTGCATCTTCATCACCTCATCCTTTGCATCAAATACCTTCGAGTGTCCTTTAAACCAAGTGTCACCTAGGATATGAATTGTAATGCTAACTCATGTTATTTATGACTGGATCAAGGTAGACAACCTTCCTACAAAAATATTTGACCCAGGAAGTCCACTCATCTATGTATAGATTGCTGGACAAGAGCTATGCAAAGCACTTCTTAATTCCAGTTCTAGAGTTAAGCTCATCTCTCATGATATGTACAAGGCCTAGAACCTACCACCTCTTAAGAAGAGAAACATCCATCTAGAATTAGTAGATTAGTCAATTACTATCCACTATTGGGATTAGTAGAAGACATTGTGACCATAGTTTGTGGGTGGTCATATCTTGCTGATTTTATGGTAATCAAGGTGGACAATTGCAAATGTTACTTTTCCAACATTAGGGCTTGGTTAAGCACAGTTGACATATGAATGGGTATAAGGGACCTATCTCTCAAAATATCTAAGGAAAATGAGCTAGGAAAGATTAAGAAGAACTGTATTTTATGCATCATGTGTAGTGATAACAGGTGCAATTGCGTGCAAAAGATTTGGTCCATCAAGAGCACATATATTAAGGCATGCAATCAATGTGCACAAGAAATTAACATTCAAAAGTATTCGTATTTAGTAGTCACAAA
Source organism: Gnetum montanum (assembly GCA_015680685.1). NCBI lineage: Eukaryota > Viridiplantae > Streptophyta > Gnetopsida > Gnetales > Gnetaceae > Gnetum > Gnetum montanum. The sequence continues at coordinate 19,118 of MNCI01037736.1, forward strand.
ATAAGAGGGCACCCAGTGGCTAATAGTTGATTCTAATAGCAACACAATATGCATGGAGCCAACTAAGAGTTTAACTTGTGCATATGTTGAAGGCATGGACAAAATTGAACAAGTTGATTCCCAACTCTCTAATGAAGATGATGATACCTATTGGGGAGAGTTGAAAATCCCTGATCACTTCAAGCAGGAGTCCTTAGAACTACACACTTTACTAGCTGGTATGGAGTATGCATTTTTAAAGAATGGTAAATCAGTTATCATTAATGCCAAACTTACTCCTGAGAAAAAAGAAAAGTTGTTGAAAGTGGTGAATAAATGGTCAATAAAATTTTCCTGGTCATATCCAGAGCTAATAGGAATTGATTCAAGGATATGCGAGCATCACATTTACACTAACCTAGCCATGAAGCCTAAAAGATAGCCGCAAAGGTAGCTGAATCCCAAATTAAAGAAAATTTTTAAGGAGAAGATAGAGCAACTCCTCAAGGTAAGGTTTATCTATCCCATCATAGATAGTGAGTGGGTTAGCCCACTCATAATTATACCAAAGAAGGATGGAAAAATGGTAGGTCTGCATCAACTTTAGGCTATTAAATATGGTAACATTTAAGGATCACTTTCCTTTGCCATTTGTGGATCAAGTATTAGACACCATATCTAGGCATTGTTATTATAGCTTTTTGGACAGTTATAGTGGCTATAACCAAATCCAAATTGCACCCAAAGATTAGGCCAAGACAACATTCACGAGTCCCTGGGGGACTTTTGCATATTGTAAGATGCCATTTGGTCTATGCAATGCCCCTACAACATTCAACGCTTGGTCCTTAGTATCTTTCAACAACAAGTTGATAGTGGTGTTGAAGTCTTCATGGATGAATTCTCCACCTATGGAGTTACCTTTGAGCAAGGCTTGGACTGACTTGAGCAAGTACTAAAGAGATGTGTAGAGACAACCTATAGCTCAATTGGAAAAAGAGCCATCTCATGGTTGAAGAAAGCATTGTGCTAGGGTACCAAATTTCATGAAAAAGGGATTAAGGTAGACCCAGAAAAAATAAGGGTCATCTAAGGAATAACATGCCAACCAGAGATCATTAAAGATGTTCGGTCATTCCTTGGACACACTAGTTACTACCAATGATTTATTGAGAATTTCTCTAAGATTGCAAAGAATATGAACACACATTCCAAAAATCAAAGGAGAAACTTGTAGAAACACCAATCCTACAAGCACTAGATGGTCTAGACCATTCCATATCATGATAAATACAGCCAACTATACTTTCAAAGTAGTGTTCACATAGATGAATGATAAGAAACGTCTGTATTATAGCCACTGCGTGAGTAGAACCCTTGTGGAAGCATAGTTAAATTACACCACCAAGGAGAAATAATTAATAGTAGTGGTGTATGCACTAGAAAAGTTTAGGTTCTATGTGTTGGGTTACAAAGTATTTGTACATATGGACCATAGTGCAATTTGCTTCCTCATGAATAAGCCAATGGTGAGCCTTCATGTCATACTGTGGCTTATGATCTTGCAAGAATTCAATCTCACTATGGTAGATCAAAAAGGAACCAAGAATGTGGTCACTGACCACCTCTCTCACTTAAGATAGGATAAAAAAGAGGAGGATAGTCCACTCTTTGATCAGTTTCCAAACGAACTCCTCTTTATTGAAGCAATAAATGAACAAATACTTGAAAAAGTAATATGGTATAATGGCATCCTCACATATCTTCTTACTTAAGAGATTCCACAAGACTTGGATTTTAGGTAGAAGAAACAATTTCTTCATTGGGCCAAATACTTCATGAAAATCAATGAACACTGATGAGCGGTGAGGTATCCCTACGCTCAACCATACGAATATGAGTTTCCATGCACAATCCAATTGAATTCCAAGGACTAAGTGCTTATGCGCCTTTATGGAACAAGAATGGGTTGATCAATTGTTGTCTTCCCAAGCTGACTTGTATGTCATGATTGTATGATTAAATAAACTTGAGGCATATGATTTTTATACTTTTTTTGTTTTTATGTCCTGTTGCTAATAAGGGAGGAGAGAGATAACTAAGTAACTAATTTAATTTAACTACTTATTAACTAGGCCCTAACTAATCCTAACACTAGTATCCGTTCTCACTTGCTGTACACATCTTGAACCAGTGCAACACTACTGGGATTACAAAACGCTAATCGTTACTGAGTTACCAAGTGTTACACGCATGCTCAAAGTGATCGTACTATGTGTGCTTACTTAAGAGAGTTGTAGGGTGAGAGAGAATCATTAATTAACTAAGGAAAGCATTAAGTAATAGTAATTAACATTAATTAATCTATTCTGAATGCTATAAAATTTCTCACAAAGTTTGTCTTTATTACCGTACACAAGGTGTGCTTAGGTACACAATGCTAGAATAAAGATCTGTTTACTTTATGACTCCTACTGTGGGCACGTAGAAATAATTCTAACTCTAAGAGGGAGAAAATGAAAGAGTTTGGGTAAGGGACTAAGGCTAACTATGCAAACCAAGTGTGCTTGCCTCTTATTTATAGGAAACGAGGTAGGTAGCGATATTGCATATGTGATATCACATGGAAGGCCACGATATTGCGGATGCGATATCACAGCGCATCATACCCCCACAACTGAATGAAGATTCATCCTTGAGTTCCTTACAAAATATTGGGAAGGTATGTGATTATTGACTAAATGAGAACTAACAGTGATAGGAAATAATAGACTCAAAGTGCCCAGTGAACAGATCAACAAACATATTACAACATTGGTGTTCACACCCTTTGTGGTGAACACTATACATGGATGACATCTAGACCTTCACTTGACAACTTGAAGAGAAAGAGGGAGAAAATAAAATGAGGCGTGTTACAGCCAATGCCGAGATTGCACCCTCTGTTGTTTATCCATAGCCACACAACCAGACATGTTCCAGGCGTAAACATTCTAGCTCCAGTCCATCCCAAGTGCTTCCTCCTATTCTAGTCCATAGTTTGTGTAATCACCATATGCACACACAACATAGTCATGAAGGAGCAAGGATAAGTAAGCCACAATGCAATTGATACCTTACCTTGATATAAAGTGCATTGGCTGGGTTATGGTTATGGCAAAAACTAGGTTAGAGGTTTATTACTGATAACTACCCAAGGTGTAGGGGTTAGGCAAGTAGTAGAATGGAGAAATTGAAAAATTTGTGCTAGGGCTCCCATGACTAAGAGCAAACCTCCAGTTGCAATAAGATGGAAAAATATAAGGAACAAGAAAGATGGGAAAAAATAACAACGACAATGCCAATAAAGTGGATGTCAAAGATGGGGACGAAATGAGAAATGGTTGATTGCAGAGAATGTTTAAGGAAAATAACTTAACAATTGCACCAAAAAGGAATGCTAGTGGATCCTTCCCAAAGCAAGCTCATGCCCTTTATGCCTTGACAAACCCACAAACAAAGGCGTTCATAGGCTCTAGGAATGTCATTTGGAAGCAAGAGTTTAAAAACTTACCCACAAGAATTTACCAAGGAAAAAAAATGCATGAACCAAGATATGAACTAATCATAAAACCAGCAATGAGGTGAAAAATGAAAAGAAATATGGAGAGTAGAAATGGAATGGAATCCCAAGAACAAGGTTGTGTAAAGTCCCTTATGTATGTCATGGTTATGTGACTAAGTATAACTCATTCCAAATCCTAACTCAAACCAACCACACTCAGTGACCTTGCATCAATACACNGTGTGGTTGGTTTGAGTTAGGATTTGGAATGAGTTATACTCAGTCACATAACCATGACATACATAAGGGACTTTACACAACCTTGCTCTTGGGATTCCATTCCATTTCTACTCTCCATATTTCTTTTCATTTTTCACCTCATTGCTGGTTTTATGATTAGTTCATATCTTGGTTCATGCATTTTTTTTCCTTGGTAAATTCTTGTGGGTAAGTTTTTAAACTCTTGCTTCCAAATGACATTCCTAGAGCCTATGAACGCCTTTGTTTGTGGGTTTGTCAAGGCATAAAGGGCATGAGCTTGCTTTGGGAAGGATCCACTAGCATTCCTTTTTGGTGCAATTGTTAAGTTATTTTCCTTAAACATTCTCTGCAATCAACCATTTCTCATTTCGTCCCCATCTTTGACATCCACTTTATTGGCATTGTCGTTGTTATTTTT